>SNQJ01S0049910.1:0-12715 GCA_010110895.2 Picea sitchensis | reverse complement strand
AAGGTCTTCATATTGCATGAGAACTACCCCAATGCCTTTCCCAAAAGCATCACATTCCAAAAAAAAAATCTTGGTAAAGTCAGGCAATTCTAGAACATGATTCATGTACATAGCCTCTTTCAAGGCTTGGAAGGATTGAGCTATTGCAGTCCAATTGAAAAAAATATTTTTAAGGAGAGTAGCGAGGGGAGTTGCAATTTCTCCATAATTCTAAACAAACTTGTGATAATATCCCATTAAAACCAGGAAACCTCTCAAACTTTTAATATTTTTAGGTCAAGGCCAATCCTTCATAGCTTCTATTTTCTTAGGATCCATGTGTACATCATCCTTTACAACAATATCGCCCAGGTACTCTACTTCATAAGCTCCAAAAGAAAATTTAGAATATTTGAGAAAGAGTTTGTGATGAGATAGTAAGTGTAATACTTGATCCAAATGGGCTAGATTGGCTTGCCACGTTTTACTATGATGAGGATATCATCAAAGAAAAATAAGACAAAATGATGGAGGAAAGGACATAAGACATGATTCATGAGACTTTGAAAAGTAGAAGGTGCATTACACATGTCGAAGGGCATGACTAAGAACTCATAATGGCCCTCATGAGTTTGAAAGGTAGTTTTAGGAATATCAACATCTTTCATATGTATCTGGTGGTAGCCAAAATCTAGATCAAGTTTGGTAAAGTATTGATCACCACTCAATTCATCCAAAACGCCATCAATCAAAGGAATGGGGAATTTATCTTTAATGGTAATTTTGTTGAGGGTGCAAAAATAAAGACACATGCGCCATGTGACTTCTTTCTTAAGTACCATAACTACATGAGAAGAATAAGGGAAGGTACTAGGATAGATAACACCCTCCGCTAGCAATTTCTGAACAATTTTCTCAATTTCATCTTTTTGGGAAAAGGGGTGACAATAAGGGTGAACATTGGGAGCAATAATGCTAGGGACAAGGGGAATGGAATGAGCATGGGTGCCACGAGAAGGGGGAAGTCCTTGGGGATTGTCAAAAACAAATTGGCGTTTGGAGAGAAGAGATTGGATGTCAGGATGACTAATAGGTGATGGGATCTCAACTGCTTGAATGGAATGAAGTTGGGCAATAATGCAAAACTGACATTTTTTTAGTAGTTTTTCCATTCGGTGGGAACTGATGATCTCTGTGGAGCCTATCATGATGCCTTGGAACTGATATTGTTGTCCACCCTATTGGAATTTCATGGTTAACTCCTTAAAATCCATGGTGATGGGGCCTAGTGTGTGTAACCATTCAACACTGAGAACAATGTCGCAACCACCCATATCAATAAAAAACATATGATATTTCAGGTGGTACTGACCAATTTGATGGCACACATTTTCACAATGCCCCCCACATTTCATGGATCTACCATTAGCAATCATGATTTGAAAATTATTAACTACATGGATATAACACATGGTCTCTTGAGCAATGTGGTGATAAATGAAATTGTGGGTGCTTACATTGTCACTAGGATAATCCATTTCCTATGCTTAATGTAACCAATTAACTTAATGGTTTGGGGAGTAGAGATACAAGTGAGGGAATACAATGAGATAAGAAGTACAACTTCAAGTGGATCAGAGGGTGGTGTATGATCATCTTCTTGGGGTAGATATTCAAAATGGGAAACATCGACATGCTCTTCAAAAAAATCCCCAGAAATGGACATAAAAACCTTTTTCTCCTTACACTTGTGCCTCGAAAAATATTTTTCATCATAGTTTTAGTAAAGACCCTTAAGTTGGCATTTAGCCATTTTATCCCTGGTTAATTTGTGGATCTTAAGAGGAGTGGAAGGAGGGACAGGATGTGTCGATCGAGATCGAGGAATAAAGGATGGTTTTTTGTTTTGGGAAGAGACTACTAGTTGTGCTTCCTTGGTGCAGTGAGTATCTTCAAGCCAAGTCTGGGGAAGAGAAATTAGGACATGGGCTCGAATGTCATCCTTCAAGTCACTAATAAATCACTCCCAGAAGAAGGTGTCAAACATGTAATCCATTCAAAAATACAATTGCTCAAAAGAGGCTATACATTCTTCCACTATACTAGATTGTTTTAGCTTGGTCAAATGACCTAAATGATGTGTGTCAATGTCAAAGCATTCATAAACGTATGCAACAAACTGGGTGCAAGCAATATAACCTCGGCGTGAATTTTTACACTATTGCCACCATTTCTAGGGTTCATGATCCAAATAAAGGACATTGATACGAAGTTTGGTCAAATCATTAGTAATGTCATGCAAGGATAAATAATGTTCTATTTGAGTGACCCAGCCCGTGGGATCCAAGCCATAAAATTTATTCACTTCAACTTTGGGAAGACGGATTTCATGATAAAGTGGGTTGGAATGAAAGGCCATGCTATGGGAGAATTCATCACCTTCTAGGTGTGAAGATTGGTCAGAGGAGGTAGGGACATAGAATTGGATCATCCAGTGATTTAGTTGTGTGAAGTTGATTTTCACCTCGACGGAGAGGGATTCAAATCAAGCAGTGAGGTTCTCAACTTTGGAATTGATGGAAGCAACTTCAAGATTGACATTCTGAATGTCAATCTTGTTTTGGTTTTTTGTCATTTTGCAAGACGATAATGGTGTTGTCAAGCGCTTAGTGGTGGGTGTGGGCCATTTGAGAGGTAAGCAAGCAAGAGTGGGTAGGTGGATCCACACAAAAGGGGTTTATAGGTGAGGGGTACCACAACAATTAGTGTAAAGAGATGAATCCAATGGAATAAGTCCCAAATAAAGGTATCGGGGAGGGTGGGACCACGAAAAAAAGGCTTATAAATGATGGGTACCACTGCGATCAGGGCGAAGAGAGGAATCCAATAGGACAGGTCCCAAATAAGGGTGTTGATGAGACCACCATACTCGTTTTATACTTTTGCAAAGTTATACTCCAATATGAATAAATGTTGCACTGACCAAATGCCCAATGTTTTAGTAGTTAAAATTGTGTAGTAATTTCACAACTTGGATGCAGGAGGTAGGGTTGTGTTGTATAATTTCCCCTCTGTGTCTGTTCTGTTCTATTCTGATAGCAAGGGTTAGGGTTTTGAGAGTTCTTACAAACAAGGGTTTTTCTTGTGCTATAGCTCTCTAATATACCAGCGGGGTCCAATAGTAGTACTTAGCCCAATATCTTAGGGAATCAACTGAGGCTCAATTGTACCCTTAGTCATACTACCTGATTACCTAGGTACGTGAGACCAGTCTTCCCAAGTGTTGTTCTTGGTTCCACTATAACAGTCAGGAAATCTATAGGTTGATATATAGTTGGTTTCATGAGACCTTTGGGACTCCCTGTATACCTGAGGGTACATGGGAGTGAATGGTTGTGTATAGGTGTTGTCTAATATGGTACTACTCAAAGGGGTACCAACAAGGGTTACAAAGGTTTTCAACAAGGTGAAATAGTGTGTTTTGAGTTACCAGTGAAACTGGTTGTTCTTTTTGCATGTAGTCCTCCCCAACTACAGGTTTACCCACTGAACAACAGATCACTAAGCTTTAAAGAATCCAATAATACACATATCTAGCCTAAAAATAAATTTTCTAAAATTATGCAAAGGAAAGTGCTATGATATCACTTGTAAGGTACCATATGTATTATGTAGAGAAGAAATAGAATTGTTATAACAATTATTGGCAGAAAGAGAAAAATATATAACACAATGACACAATTGATTCCAAAAATCATACCTTTATTATATCAATATCCAAGTTCACTTGCATCCTCGAGGGGGAAACCTCTAGTAGTGTAGAGCTCAAATACAAAATGATTCTCAAGACAAAACTCTTCCATGCTTTCTGTTGAGATTTGGGTACCTTGGAAAGTGGTCCCCATGTGCTTATGAGCCTCTAAGCACAAAGGGAGAGACTATTACCCTTGTACTATGTACTTTGTGTCTAATTTCACTTTGACTTACAAAATTTAAGTCAAAAGTGAAAATTGGTCATTTTAGCCTAAAGTGACAATTAATTCACAATGTGGGTGAATTAATAGACATAAAGTGAGAACTATAGAAACTTAAGTGAAAGTGGGTTTTGAGTTGAGATTTATGTCAGATGATATCAACCATTGATTAGAGATGAGATGTGAGATATCATCCATCCATTCTTTTAGGTTTCCTTATGCATCCTAAAGGAGGGAACAAGGGGAAAAGGAGGCATTCATTCATTTTTATGTTCACTTGAGGAGAAGGAGAAAGGGAAAGAGGACGAGAGCAGTTGAATTGGGAGAGGAGAGCTTGGGTGCATGCTTCCATGGAGAGAGGCAACTAGCTTGGGCCTCAGTTATTTGATGGTGATCACATCTGTTAGGAGGAGAGTGCACCATAAAGACAACCACATAGTTGAATATTACATCCATACTAAGGTCAAGGATAGACCTTAGGTGGCAGCCTCATAGGACCTCAGAAAATCTACATGGTATCAGAGCCACCAGTGGCTTAGACTTGTTTATTTTGGAGCACTTTTGTGGGAAGTTTTGTGAGGTTTTATATCAGATCTATTGGCTATTTTGGACAACAATTTTTCAATCCAAAATAGTGGGTAAACTTTAGATCTGAAGGTACCTCTCATTCAGTGCCAGTTGGATAGCTCAGGGCAAATTTTGGACAGCTAGTTGACAGTGTTTGTGGACAGTTGTGGGCGGATTTGTTGGGCTGATTTTTGACACTTGTGGATAGCCTCTTTTCACACCTTCGTGGAGAGGATTAAGGTTGTAGAGTATGACCTATTTTCAAACCTACTTTCTAGGAGTGAGATCGGGGTTTCGCTTGCCTCTAGCCAGGGATAGAAATTGGTCCCCTTGGAAGGTGAGGATGGTCTTTGTCTTAGAGGACCTCGAGCTATGGGACATATTCGAGGCAGTTGTTCCAATCATTCATGTCACTTCTCCCATATTGGTGGCATAATTTAGGAAAAGGAACAAGGCAAAGAGGATCATTTGTGATGATGTGAGAGATCACAGTATTCCTGATTTGACAGGGAAGACTCATGCATATGAGATGTGGGCATCTCTATGCATGTTGTACTAGAGCTCTAATGAGAACTGGAATTTGGTTCTTCATGATCAAATAAGGAGCATTCACATGCTCTGGGATGAGTCGATTACTTCATTCCTTGATAGATACACCTAGATCAGAGATGAACTTGGAGTCATCAGAGAGGTGGTGAAACCTAACTCTTTGGTGAGGACAACTATGAATAGCTTCACCAAACCTTGGGGTCCATTCATACACGGCATTGTTTCCAGGGAGGTTATGCCTACATGGGAGAGGATGTGGGATGAATTTGTCCAGGAGTAGATTAGTCTTGCAACCGAAGCTTCTAGACAGTAGCAGCAACAGTAGTCAATTCTGGGTGATGAGGACCTTTCTCTTTCGACAAAGGGAAAGAAGAAGACCGGTTGTGGAGGTCGGCAGGGTCCCAAGTTTGGGGCCCCACCATAGGGAGGAGAGAGCAACAACAATAGTGGTAAAAAGAGAGACATGAGCATAGTGATATGCTTTTCTTATGGAGAGATGGGTCACTATGCAGGACAGTGTCCCAAGAAGAAGAAGAAGAAGCAGGATGTGTCAGTAGTGACAACAGAGGAGATAGAGTTTAGTGATCAGTTTACGAGAGAGTGTGCATTCGTGACTACCTTGTCTGCCATTACACCATCCAACACTAGTTGGGGAGACAGATTTGATGAGGACCGACTAACTCACAGTAGTGATTCAGAGGGAGAGAAAACTCAGTGTCACTGGACATCTTCAGAGTGGGTGACTGGTCCACCCAGTATAGATATAGTTTCAGAGAAGATGAGAAGATAGAGAGTTGGTGATAAATATTTAGTGCATCAGAGGTTTATGAGGAGGAGGAGCATGGCACCATGGAGTCTTGAGCCTCACTTAGCTTCTCAGACAGGCAGATCAGGTTTTAGATCCACTTCAGGTGGAAGTTACTTGGTGAGAGTCCAAGTTGATTACTCTTGGTGAGAGACCAAGAGGTGGAGACTCTTGGTGAGATTCCAAGAGAGTGAATCTTGGTGAGATGCCAATAATAGGTGGAAATCCTTGGTGGGAGACCAAGGTGGAGATCTTGGTGTGATGACTGAGATCTAGGTGATCTTGGATAGATGGAGAGTTAGTTCCATTTATAGATCACATAGATTGATCATATCTATGACATAGTCCACTTTCAGTGATCAGGGTACAACCATACTCACCGAGTATATGCCAAGAGGCAACCATGTCCTCTGCAGGGATGAGATTGGTGGTGACGAGCACTTTCCTCGATAAGAGGGAGTGTTGAGATTTGGGTACCTTGGAAAGTGGTCCCCATGTCCTTATGATCCCTTAAGCACAAAGGGAGAGACTATTACCCTTGTACTATTTACTTTGTGTCTAATTTCACTTTGACTTACGAAATTTAAGTTAAAAGTGAAATTTGGTCATTTTAGCCTAAAGTGACAGTTAATTCACAATGTGTGTGAATCAAAAGACATAAAGTGAGAAATATGGAAACTTAAGTGAAATTGGGTTTTGAGTTGACATATATGTGAGATGATCTCAACCATTGATTAGAGATGATATGTGAGATCTCATCCATCCATTCTTTTAGGTTTCCTTATGCATCCTAAAGGAGGGCACAAGGGGCAAAGGAGGCATTCATTCCTTGTTATGTTCACTTGAGGTAAGGACAAAGGGAAAGAGGATGAGAACAATTGCATTGGGAGAGGATAGCTTGGGCGCATGCTTCCATGGAGAGAGGCATCTAGCTTAGGCCTTAGTTATTTAATGGTGATCACATCTGCTAGGAGGAGGGCGTACCATAGGATTGGGTGCACAGCTACCTGGTAGCAGTTTCACTTGGAGGAAGCCAGTTCTGACAGGTTCAATGGAGAGACGGTTGGTGCACTCTTCAGTTCGAAGGGAATCACTGTGTACTGGAAAGATCCCCATTATGTTGCAAATGTGGTCTTATTTCTATCTTCCTTGGCAATCCTGATCTGATGGTACCCTGAAAATCCATCTGTGAAGGAGTAAACGTCCTGTCCTCCAACATTATCTAAAACTTCATCAGTAAACGGTGTAGGAAAGGGATCATGTAAGCATGCATCGTTCAGTTTCCTCAAGTCTACACAAATTATGATCTCTCTTGTCTTCTTGTCTTGGACCACCATGGGGCTGATCCATTCTGATTCTTCAACAGGTTCTATGATTCATGCTTCCAACATTCTGTCTAATTCAATCCTAACCTTCTGCTTATATTTAGGATTCGGTCTGTAGGGTCTTTGCTTGACTGGTCTTGCATCTGGCTTTAATAGAATTTTCATCTCTCCCATGGGCCCTTTAATACCCTTCATATCTTTGAACTTGGTTGGAAAAAAGTCTTGATACTCATGCAGTAATTTTGTGATCTTATCAATGGTGGCCTCATCCTAGTAATCTCCAATGTTTTCCAGTTTAGGTGTTTGTTCAATTCTAATATTAACTTTCTTGATTTTAATGGGCTTCCCAATAAAAGGTAGTTCGAACCCAGGCCCCTCTATGTATCTCTGTCCTTCAGCCTTTATGATGTTCACATTCCTAGGATCATCATCTTCATCAACATTTATATTGTAACAACCTTGTAATCTCTAAAAAGGTGCAGTCCATTATTCTTCCTCTTGTTCTACAGGGAGGTTAGGTACCTCCTCAAAAAGTTTATGATTTATAACTTGTAATGCTTGATCTACTGCAGGGTGATGAATTTCAAAAAAAAATGTAGTGATAAAGTTTTGAGTCATACCATACCAATCTGAAGTGGTGAGGCGCAGTTCAACTTGCAGATACCAATTGATAGGAGTTGTATCCAATGTGTTAATGAACTTGTGAACCCATTTTTCTCGATGGATGCATCCATAGAACTATGCTTTATGATATATTAAGTGAAAGCATACAGTTCTATCTGGGCACTTAGCTTGTAGATATTTCTCTCTTCTCTCTTCTCAATCTCCTCTCCCTGCACACCCAACTGCAAGTTTGATCTCACCCAGCTGAATATCTTACAAGACAAGAATGCTCTCACCCAACACACACACTCTCTCTCTACAACAATAGTCATGCTCAACAGCTTAAACAATCATATCAACTAATGACTGACCAATGACCAACCCCACCCCACTCATCTAGGTCTTTATTTGTACATTATATTGACTCTTGGATAACCTTAGGCCAAAACCTAGCTGTCAAAACCCTAGATGATAAAACCCTAAGCATCTAAAACCCTAGGTCCACTTGACCCAGATTTCTAGGGTTTTGCTATCCTATCTTTCCTTATTTCCCATGAGGTTCTCCAAAGCACTCATTGATGAATTTCTCCCGCTTGTTGAGTTTTGCATGATCTATATCCTTTGTTGATCTATCGTCCTCAATCTTCTCGTCCAACGGCTCGCTTTCCCGTACTTCACTCCATCTTTTATGCTTCTTTGACCCACTTCAACCCAATATCAGTCACTGTGTCTTCCACGTAGTTCATAACTTCTCTTTTCTTCCTTAATATTCGCTTCCTTCCATAACCAAGGGTCAAAATTCCTTTATCCTTATTGTTTGAATGATTATGTAAAAATTCAATGCAAATTTGTTTGATTAATAAGTGTCCGGAAAATCGTTTCTAAATGTTTTCTGGTAGAGCATTTTTTGAATGTAATAAGTGTTTCATATTGGAAGGCCAATCATACTTTATTATTGTCAAGAATAGGATCGAGGAGTAATAATAAAAATAAATCAAAATGAATGAAAAAGTAAAACATAGAAGAAAACAATACAAGAGAGACATTGATATATGTGGTTCACCCGATATGGGCTACGTCCATGGAGAAACAATCGGTCCTTCATTTACTCTATCTAGAAAAATGAAGGGATAATAGTACAACACATATGTTTCAACCTCCTATTCACTCTCTCACAGTCTCCTCTCTTAGACACGCAATACTCTTTCTCACAATACACAATCGTAATACAATTCCCTGTTTAAAAAAAGGGTTTCCTTCTAGGGTAAAAAGGTACCAACATAACCTCCACCATTATATCTGTGACTGAATAACGAATGTCATAGAGAAAACATGAAATATAATACTATATATATATAGATATAGATATAGATATAGATATAGATATATATGATCTTGCATCATCCAAAATCCCTAATCCATTGACCTGGATTAGATTACAACCTTAATTCCTTAACCAAAATTAGAAAACCATGGAATGGAAAGACGTGTACAAAAACCACCCAAAAACGGACGCAAAAAACTTCCCAAAAATTTTCTTAGGGTTATGCCCCCGTATGAGCCCCCCTCTGTGCCAAGTGTAACATTACATCATGTGAGGCTAAATATGAAAATAATATAACACAAAACCCTACCAAGGACTTTGATCCAAACACGATTGAAACAATACCTATGAATCAAGAAGATAGTCAAGCTCCAAATCATACCCTTTGTTACAAACATACCCTTTGTTACAAAGTTGGAAAACATACATACTAGCCAAAATCCTACAGACGTGTTAACAAAGGGAGTAACCAGGGATAAACTGAGTTCCTACTCAGTTTGAGTTGGTCTTCAAGCATGAAGGTGAAGATGAGAAATTTTCCAGGTCCAATAAGGATCATGGTCCAACAGATACATCAGCGATGGAGTTGTTGAGATCAATCTCCAAGTGGGAGATTGTTGGTTGTGGAGCCTGATTATATTCTTGATTCATAGGTCTTTGTTTTCAGTCGTGTTTATACCCCATGAAGATTGTCCACCCCTCCACATGGGGGGTTGCAGGGGGGGATTTTCTCCCTTGTGGAGTCTGGGGGAAAGCAGACCGCCGGCAAGGGTTCGAAGGAGAATACCCCGAAGGAAAAATTTCCTTGTAAATGTATATTGTAATTTCATAGTAAATATGGACCATTCATTATAAGGTCGTAGATATGACGATAGAAGTTATGTTAGGGTTTTTTTTCCTAGAAGGAAACCCTCTTTTATGAGGGAATAGTATTGTGGTTGTGGATCATTGCGAAGATTGTATTCTAAGAGAGGAGACTGTGAGAGAAAGAAGAGGAATTTACAACATGTGTGTTGTAGGTTGTATCCATTCATTTTGATGGATAATTAAAATGAAGGACCTGGCAATTTATTTGGTGGATGTAGCCCACACTCAGTGAACCATGTATATATGTGTCTCTATTGTATTATGTATCTTTTGTGTTTTATTTCTGCATTTGTTTTATTTTATTGTTTCGCAATCTTTTTTTTCTAACACCAAGTCTTTTGGAAAACTTGCCTTCATTTTATTTGCTCATAAAGGTGCCTTTCTCTCCTTATGGCTTCCTCCAAGGTCTTGGGGTTATCATGTTAAATCTTGTCACTGTAGAAATATTCGTATTTTAACCTTCTCATCCTTGATGAAGTCAACATACACCAACAATTAAAAAAAATTCTTCTCATATTCCCCCATTGTCATGGTTCCCAACTTGAGCTTAAAGAACTCTTTCATCTTTCTCTCATAGTAATGCTCGGACAAATATTTCTCTTGGAAATATCCTTTGAACTTCCTCCATGAGATTCTCTTCTCATCGGGGTTCTTGGTTTGCTTAAGTTGATACCACCACATCGTTTCCTTTCCTTGCAAGTGGTAGGTGGAAATCCTATCTTCTACATGGGATGGGTAGTCATGCAGCTGGAAATATTTCTTCATTTCCAACAGAAAGGCCTCTACCTCTTCTCCTTTCCTATGCTCACCATTGCAAGTAGGTGGCTTTATTTTCATGAGTTCACCTTGCAAGATGCTTGCCTCAGGCCTTCTTCTTTGTCTCCGAACAGGAGACACACTTGGGATACTTCCTAGCCCTAAGCTTGCATGATTTATTCTAGTGGAATTCCTTGGAGAATGATGGATCCTTCTCATTCTCCTTGACTGCCTATCATTTCCATGATCATCCCCTTTTCTATGAGATCTAGATGTTGATACTTCTCTAGCACTAGTTTCTTGCTTGGTGAAAAAATATTTGTTAACTTGCTTATGCAACATGTTCAAGCTCTGAAGTATCTCTTCCTGAGCCTTCATAATCCTTTCATTATCAGCCTTGTAGCTTTGCACTTCCCTATGCAGACTTCTCATAGTGACAGGCTCTTGCCTATATCTTCTTCCATTTGACTATGTCTCAACATTCACCATGTTGATATGCAGACCTCTAAACTCTTCCTCATGGTTGTAAGATCTTTGAGCATCTTCCATAACTCCAGTCCTCATATAGGAACTAAAGTCTATTTTTGTACTTCTAATTGTTATCACTGAAATTTCGTCTGCACATGGCGACAAGAACTCCACATCATCAAAACAGCACTGAAGTCACTCATGGAACTGAATTAATTTCACAGCACTCCAGAAGGGCAAAAAACTATACAAAGTAACCAAAAATTGAAAGGCGCTTTACAACAGCTTGATGCGCGCGCACATGCGCGGGACAAAAACGTGTTACTAGCACATGCGCGCTCGATGCACGACTATCAACACAAAAAACCACGCATCTGCTAATACGGCGCATTAATTACATAAGTCGGCCTCCCGACCGCCTACGGACTGGCCCCCAAGATGATTTGACTCTCAAATCAGAGCCGGCTCTGCAAAATCGGTGGATTAATGACCTAAATAAACCCTAAACGGGTCCTTGTTCACACTTTGAGAAGGTTACATGACCGCCCGGGAGCTGCTATAAAAGGCCGTGAGGATTCACTGTTTTGGCAAGGAATTCTAAGCACTGTTATGTTGTTCATATGGTTAAGGGCTCATCCTTTAAAAAACAACCCATCAGCTGCATCACCGAGAGTTCTTTCACTGCTCTGTGCAGTTCATCTCATTTGTAAGGAAAGCAATTTGTGTTGAGGGCCCCGAAGAGCCTTCCGCTGGGGGGAGAAGGAACCTCTGGTCTCTTTCTTCAGCATGCTCTGGTCTCATTAATACACCAGCCTGAAACCATTGGTGACCCCTGTGTCTTATGTTTGATGTTTTTTGTTTATTTTCGTAGTGTTATTTGCTTTCAGTTAATAGTTAGATTGTAGTTAGTTTTGTTTTCTTTAACCCTTTTGCTCCAAAGTTGTTCTGCCCTGCCAGACCCAACAGGGTATGCAAGCACTCTCCATTTTCTCACCTGGTGACCATTTGAATGCGAACAGACTGGCGACTCCGCTGGGGATTTAGGTATCAAATCCTTCCTCAATTGGGTTTAATTCGCTTTCCTTTTTGTTTTATTAACTTGCAGGGACACAAACCGGCCTCCGCCGACCTGCGAACTAGTCGATTCATAGGAGAATCGAGAGAAATTCATTCAGTGTGTCTTTCTCGGAAACTTATCACAAGCGCGTGGGTATTCCACCCCACAGACGCGCGCATGCACTGGAATTAACATCTCTTTTCCGTGCGTACGCGCCTCTGTACAGTGAAAGTCGTGCATTGGAACTGAAATTTTTCATTGTAAGGTTTTTGATGTGGGGAAAGTCAGTTTCCTTCAAAAAGATGATGTTATGCATGCTCTAAATACTGCACCACTTAGACCCCTCAACTTATAAAGGGGATAGTCAAACAAACATAGGCACTTAGGTGGATAAAAATCATTTTTCCCTTATTTGCTTTTCGCCAAGTGGATGGCTTGCTT
>SNQJ01S0049909.1:84866-95091 GCA_010110895.2 Picea sitchensis | reverse complement strand
TCAAGTGATACAACATCCAAATCCACTTCATCAATCAACTTTGAAGCAATAGCAAATATGACCCTACATTGCTTGGTGACATTAATTTTTTCTTTATCACATACCCAACCAAGAGGATAAGGCTTTGGATGTGGTTTAGTTTCAAGACCCATTTTTGACAAGTGCTTCAGATATAAAGTTTACTTGGGAAGCCAGATCAAACAATGTATCTATATTAGTGTGTTTAGATACAAATCTTATATGAAATAATTCATTCCTCTTTCTATCATCATCATGAGATTCATTATTGGAATTTGAACTAGCATGAAGGGAATCTTTACCTTGTACTCCAACCATTGTGATCTTTCCTTCATCTCCTGAATTAGAACCAAGATCTTGTTGTATTGTAGCAACGGTCTTTGTCTTCCCCTTTCCACCGAACTATTTCGGTCTCTTCTCTGGATGTAGTTTCCAACAATGTTTATCATCGTGACCACTTTTCTTACAATGAGTGCAATATGGTTTTCCTTCTTCTCTCTTTACAGTGGCGGTCTTTTTGTCCTTCCTTTTAAACTTCTTAAACTATTTATGTTGTTAGGATATTTAGACACTTAATAATTAGTTAAGATCTACTTGGTCTAATGTGTCTTTAGGTAAAAGTGTGTTTCTTTAATATGCATTTGTAGTTAGGAAATCCGACGGTCATGATATGATCCCGACATAGAGTGATCTAATGGTTCATATTATCCTCGATCTTAATGACCATTGATATGTGGCTTAACACCTGATTGGTCCATGATCTCTATTTAAATAGCATGGAGGCTCATTTGTCGATGATCGATTGTGAAAAAATATCTTGTAAAATCTCTCTGTAATCTTTTTCTTTTGCATTAATAAACTGCTCCAAGTGGCCACGTTGGCTGGGGCCATGGATGTTTCCTCGTAGGGGTTTTACCACGTCAAAACATCAGTGTGTTGATATTTGATCTATTTGTGTGAGTGGTTACTGAAGGTGTTCATCCTTTGTTGGAATACCTGTGTTTTCAAAAATGGTACCATAGCCTCCTGGAAGACCCGCTCTTGTTGTAGATCAAGATCGTGAAGTCGAGCTGTCTCATCTCCATTTTCTATCATTTATGTACATTTATGGGATGAGAGGACTGTTCCATTTCGTCTGGAGTGCTCGTTTCTGTTAGGAACACTTTTCGTTTCACTCGAAAAGGTTTCTGTTTGCCCAAGATATGTCCATTTCAGTCAGATCCAAAGGTATAAAGTCTGAATACGCATTTTTAAAATTTTTGCAGAGTATTATTTTGGTTTTATATTATTTATTTTTGGGTTGCTAATCTTTTAGATCTGCATATGCTCTTTGCCCCACGCCCTATGCGATCTCGGAAAATCATAAATAGATAGGAAAATGTGCATCTTTCGGGTAAGAAAATCGAGATCTAACCCTTGTTGTCATCGAGAAACATAATTTTTTTCTTGTGTGAAAAGAGATTTTTTTTTAGCACGCTCTCAAAGGCAATCTTCCACAACAACAAAAACACCCTCCAATCCTCTTGCTAAAAAATACAATATATTTTGCTAGACCATTTGATTAAAAATTTCTTTATTAAGTAAGAGGTCTTGAATTCAAGTCTCTATTTTTGTTACTTTTGTTTTTAAAGTTCATATTAAAATTGTAAAGTGTATTTCACTTCAAGTATAAAAGTGAATCACTATAAGTAGCTTTAATATTTTATTTTAGAGTTATTTATTTTGCATGCATCTTTTCTTTTATAAAGTAACTTCATTGTAAAAGTGATCCCCACTTCTCTTTATAAAAGTGGGTCACTTCATAAAGCAACTTACACCACCATGTGGTCCTTTGGTTACCGTTTATGCCTTTTTTTAAAAGAGCATAACTCTCACTTCCGAAGTCCGTTTTCAGTGCCGTTTTTTTTTTTAAACCGCCTAACTTTTCGAGATATTTCCATCCAAATCATCAGTTTCAGTTTTTAAATCCACATTATCTACATATTTAATATGGATTCTACAAGTAATCTCTTGTTTACCAACACCAACTACTTCCAATGGAAATTCCATATGAAGGATTTATTAAGAAGTAAAGGCTTGTACCGGATTATCTTGAGAAAGGAAACAACACCCATTGATGTTGATAAGAAAGTCAAATGGGATAATAGGAATGACAAAGCACATGGATTAATCAGAATGTCCATCTCTCCTGATTTAAGGTTTCACCTTCAATCAATTGATCAACCCAAAGAAGCTTGGGACAAGATTGAATATGTGTTTGGTAAACACAATATTATTCGAACACAACAGTTAGAAAATCAAGTGCTTACTTTAAGTCCAAATGAATTTTATTTCATTGAAGACTATATATCTAAGTTTAAAACACTCAGAACTTTATGTGAAGAATGTAAGATAAAGATAGAAGAAGATCGTTGCATCTATATTATTATTTCTAAGCTAGGTAGTGCATATTATGTGTTTGTCTCTACCTTTTATGTCATGCAAGAGGCTCTAGGGACAACTTATAAAAAACCCAGTCTTGAGAACTTTTGTGATGCTTTGATTAGAGAGCAAGATAAACTTATACAACTTGGAGTGATCAACTGATCCAGAAAGATCTTTTAATGATTGTGGTTGAGTTATTAATTGCATGTGTTAATTAACCATTTATGAAGCTAAACCAAAAAAGATGAATTTAATGAAGAAACATAGCAGCCATAAATCAATATACAGATTTGAATATAAGCAACAAGAACAACAAACCATAACAAGAGAAGTGATAACAAAGTTCGGCACAAAATTGCCTACGTCTCTGGGCCTTTGTCTTCAGTGAGGGAGGCTTTCTCTATTCAATATTCAATGCTTTACAATATGCATTAAAATTACATCATATAGGGCTCTGACTGACTAGCTGTAATATTCTCTGTCTCAGAAACCTTATGCAATAGATGACACTGAAAACGAAGTAGTATAACTCTCGGAAATTGCCTCCAAAGCTCAACTACTCTGCACTGCTCAAGACTACTTGACCTTGGATTCAAGATTCTTTGTTGCTTCTTGCCTTCTTTAAAACCTCAAAATGGCTTGGTTTATATAGCCATGAGGTAGAGGGATCAAATCCCAACATCCCACTTTTCGTGGCACTCAATTTGGCCCAATATCCACCAAGATATGGCAAAATAACCAAAACTGCCCAAAAATTAGTGAGAAAATCACTAAACTATAGGTTAAAAACCCATTTTAGTTTTAATATGGGTATAAGCCCCCATAATATTCACGCATCCCCTCAATACTTGGTCATATGATATTAATATGGCCAAGCGCCAACCCAAAGGGCTGTGCGCTGGCCCCTTTAGCCCGAATATTTGGTCATATGGAAACAAACCATAGGACCGCGCCTACACAAAATGCACAACCACCAAACAAAGCACCGAGTTATATGGCACCTTCCCACAGGATCGGGAGCCAAGCTTGAAATAACACCAAGATTCCTGCGCTTAATCTTCCGTGGTGAAGCGCCCGTGCCAAGGTGTGGTCATATGTGTTGATAAAGCCGCGGGCTGGGGCTTAGCCCCAGCCCCCACCGCCACCACCTAATCATTTACAATCGTTTAAATAATATATTGTGAACATGCTACAATAAGCAATACAATGGTGCAATGGTTATCCTCTTGTTCTAAGGCACTTTCCCCCACCGGAGGTCACGAGTTTGAATCCTACGAACTCAACTATTTTGGCATATGAAACTTCGAAAAACACCTGCGTTGCCACGTGGCATCCCAAGTCTGGGCCACGTGGCACCTTTTTATTCGCTGGACTGATGCCACTCATCAACCAATGATTCCCTCATGTGCCAGCACCGTACCTTCCCTGTCAGCAATTGGCCACGTAAACACACCTTCCATGTCATCACCGTACTTGCCATGTGTCATGTTGTATGGACTGCCACGTGTCATGTTCGTACACTACCACGTGTCCAATTTTTATTGGTCCAGATCAGCCCCTAAAATGCCAAAAATGACTGCCATGTGGCACATCCTGGTGCTGCCATGTGTCCTTCTGACGAGTTCAAATCCTGTGAACTCAACTATTTTGGCATATGAAACTTCGACTAACACATGGGTGCCATGTGGCAGCCCATGTCTGGGCCATGTGGCACCTTCTTATTCGTTGGACTGATGCCACTTGTCAACCAATGATTCACTCATGTGCCAACACTGTACCTTCCCTATCAGCAATTGGCCACGTAAGCACACCTGCCACGTCATCACCGTACCTGCCACGTGTCATACTATATGGACTTCCATGTGTCATGGTCATACACTGCCACGTGTCCAATTTTTATTGGTCCAGATCAGCCCCTAAAATCCCAAAAATGACTGCCACATGGCATGTCCTAGTGCTGCCATGTGTCCTTATGATGTCATCTACCACCTGTCCTGCTGACGTCAGCAGTATGGACTGTTGACTTTGACTTTTTGGCAGTTTGACCTTAACTTCAGATCGCGATATCAGGAGCATATGATGTCCGTTTGAACCTGTTCAAATTGTGTTGGGTTTGTATCGACGAGGCCTACGCACACATCCATTTTGACACCATTCTGAGAACATTTATTTTTAGGCCTTTTTGAGCCCTATCAAGCTCCTGGATCCAAATCTGGATCACGCCTTCCCACTAAAGGACCCTTTGGTCCCCAAAAGGTTACAAACATGGACTTTGACTGATTACATACTCATAACGAGAAAAAAAAAACACAATGTTGTACAAAAATGATGTTATAACAGGTCATCATTTCAACATGTGTGACTACGTTAATGGAAGCAAAATACAATGAAGTTGAGACATCCACTTCTGGAAAAACCAAGTGGCTGGTTTATTTTCTTCACGGTGTTCCTCTTGCTTCATTGGTAATATTTCCTCCTTCACAAGTACATGGGAAATCCTTCTGTCCTTCCTTGGACGAAGCTCCGGATTAAGCTTCCAACAACTAGCCTTTTGATGTCCACCCTTGTTGCAAAACGTGCAATGAGTTTTTGGCATCTAGACCTGTTTACCCTTCTCTTTCTTTCATTGTGGAGTTGAGTCTTTATGTCGTGTTTACTTCTTGTTCGACATAGGCTTCCTGTACAAATTTTGTCTCTTCCAACACTTGGCAACACGATGCTTGGGTGAATGACAATAAGTACATGGATAACGATTCCACAAGTTCTGAATTACTTGATTATGCTTATTATAATCAAAAGGAGAATTGATAAAAACATTACCATTATACCTTCTGTGCTGATCTTCACCTTGCTTTGGAGATGACTTGCATTCACTATCACAATCCTGAAGTGACGTGCCATTACCTTTGGTGAAGTGTTCCTGCAATGTTTTAAGTTGGCCATTTGAAACATTACTTGCTCCCGAAGTTTTGGAACCAATCTTGGAGGACTCCACAAGGTCCCCTTCGCCATATCCCAATCCTAAATATCGATACCTTTCCAAAACCTCAATAGGATTCATGATACCTTGACCTTTACATCCAAGGCCCTTTCCTTCTTCATAACCCATCTTGGTTAGCAATTTCAAACCTACACCTCTTGTATGCTTTTCAAATGCACCAAAACCAACTTGATGAGAAGAACGAGAATTTGATGAATGACCTTCACTGCATACCTCAGAGTTGTTTTCTGAAACAGATGTAGAAGGCACTTCCTTCAATCCTTCTTTGACTTGGTTGTTCTTTGAAGCTTTTACTTGAACCGTGCTCTTTCGTTCCAAGTAGTCTTCATACAACACCTTCACCATCTCGGCCATGGAAAACACCGAATTTCTGAACTCCTTCTCATCTTGAGAAAGTCCTCCTGTAGATGCCATTTTCTCCCTTGAGATGAGCGCTTCCCTGGCTAACATGCAAAACTGAAATTCCAAATGTCAACTAGCTCTGATACCACTTGATCTGGAAAGATCTTTTAATGACTATGGTTGAGTTATTAATTGCATGTGTCAATTAACCATTTATGAAGTTGAACCAAAGAGGGTGAATTTAATGAAGAAACATAGCAGCCATAAATCAATATATAGATCTGAATATAAGCAATAAGAACAACAAACCATAACAAGAGAAGTGATTATGGATTTCGACACAAAATTGCCTACGTCTCCGGGCCTTTGTCTTCAGTGAGGGAGGCTTTTTCTATTCAATATTCAATGCTTTACAATCTGCATTAAAATTACATCATATAGGGCTCTGACCGACTAGCCATAATATTCGTTGTCTCAGAAACCTGATGCAACAGACGACACTGAAAACATAGTAGTATAACTCTCGAAAACTGCCTCCAAAGCTCAACTACTATGCACTGCTCATGACTACTTTACCTTGGCTTCAAGCTTCTTTGTTGCTTCTTGCCCTCTTTCAAACATCACAATGGCTTGGTTTATATATCCATGAGTTAGAGGAGGGATCAAATCCCAACATCCCACTTTTCGTGACACTTAATTTGGCCTAATATCCACCAAGATATGGCAAAATAACCAAAATTGCCCAAAAATTAGTGAGAAAATCACTAAACTATAGGTTAAAAACCCATTTTAGTTTTAATATGGGTATAAGCCCCCATAATAGGTGCACAACCCCTCAATACTCGGTCATATGCTATTAATATGGCCAAGCACCAGCCCAAAGGGCTGTGCGCTGGCCCCTTTAGCCCGAATATCGGGTCATATGGCAACAAACCATAGGACCACACCTACACAAAATGCGCAACCACCAAACAAAGCACCGGGTTATATGGCGCCTTCCCACAGGATCGGGAGTCGAGATTGAAATAACACCAAGATTCCCACGCTTAATCTTTTGTGGTGAAGCGCCCTTGCCAAGGTGTGGTCATATGTGTTGATAAAGTCGCGGGTTGGGGCTAAGCCCCAGCCCCCACCGCCACCACCTAATCATTTACAATCATTTAAATAATATATTGCAAACATGCTACAATAAGAAATACAATGGTGCAATGGCTATCCTCTTGTTCTAAGGCGCTTGCTCCCACCGGAGGTCATGAGTTCGAATCCTACGAACTAAACTATTTTGGCATATGAAAGTTCGACCAACACCTGGGTGCCATGTGGCACCTTCTTATTCGCTGGACTGATGCCACTTGTCAACCAATGATTCGTTCATGTGCCAGCACCATAGTTACCCTGTCAGCAATTGGCCACGTAAGCACACCTACCACATCATCACCGTACCTTCCATGTGTCATGCTTTACGGATTGCCACGTGTCATGTTCGTACACTGCCACGTGTCCAATTCTTATTGGTCCAGATCAACCCCTAAAATGCCAAAAACGACTACCATGTGGCACATCCTGGTGCTACCATGTGTCCTTCTGACGTCATCTGCCACCTGTCCTGCAGACGTACTGCTGACGTCAGCAGTACAAACTGTTGACTTTGACTTTTTGCCAGTTTGACCTGAACTTTAGATCGCGATATCAGGAGCATACGATGTCTGTTTGAACCCATTCAAGTTGCATTGGGTTCATATCGACAAGGCCTACGCACACATCCGTTTTGACACCATTCCGAGAACATTGAGTTTTAGGCCTTTTTGAGCCGTATCAAGCTCCTGGATTCAAATCTGGATCATTAACACTGCAGGTACCTCCAACAAAGCCTTAGTCATCCATTAGAAAGATAAACCCAAGAATCCCAAGAAGCAACATCCTCGCCACATCAATAAGCAATATAAGGGTCCCAAACCCACTCAGACAGCTTCCGCTCCTAATGGTGACAAAGGAGAAAAATATAAAAGTAAGAAGACTAACAAACATTGCAACTTTTGTGATAAAGATGGTCATGATGAGTCCAAATATTTCAAGAAGATGGCAGCTTTAGAAGCAGCGATGAAGAAGCACAATATCAATATTGATTCTACTTCTTCTTCATCTTCTCATGGACATGCACTTTCTGCTTTTGGTTTCTCCTTCAATACAAATTCTACTTCTTTTTATGAGTGGCTTATTGATTCTGGATCATCTTATCATATGGCTAAGGAAAAAGACATATTTTATGCTCTAAATGAATTGAACAACAAGAAAATATTTGTTGGTGATGATAGATCTCTTAGTGTTGAAGGATCTGGAACAGTTCAAGTAGAAAATGGTCATTTCAATGATGTATTATGTGTTCCAAGTATTTCTTGTAACCTTCTATCAGTATATCAAATCACTCATTCAGGTGAAGGTAAAACCATAGATTTTTCACCTCACCAAGTTCTAATCAAGGATCTAAAAGATCCTAAGCATGTTCGTGCAACTGGAATTGTTGATGATATTACCAGGTTGTACAAGTTTGACAACTTTGGGTCATCATATTTTTCATTAGTTTTTGTTGCTCATAGAGATGACCTGAGCAAACTATGGCATGAGCGGTTTGATCATCTAAACTATCGCTCATTGCAACAACTATGTAATCAACAGATGGTGACTGGTCTTCCTCTTGTTTCATGCAGAGATGGTGTTTTTTCCGGTTGTGTTCTTGGAAAACATCATCGATACAGTTTTGACAAACGCGCCTCCTAGCACGCCTCAGGCCCTTTGCAGCTTGTTCACGGTGATTTGTGTGGTCCATTCTCTTCTCCTTCTTTTTCTAGGTGCAATTATTTCTTAACTTTCATTGATGACTTTTCCAGACGTACTTGGGTTTACTTCTTAAAACTTAAGATCAAAATTTTTGACAAGTTTTTGGCCTACAAGGCCCTTGTAGAAAAATAATCTGGACATCAAATTCAAAAGTTAAGAACAGATAATGGCAGCAAATATGTGAACAATAATTTTACAAGTTACTACACTACATAGAGTATCCAAATGCAACACACTGTTCCATATACACCACAACAAAATGGTGTTGCTGAGAGAAAGAACCACACATTAAAAGAAATGGCTAATTGTATGATCCAATCTAAGGGATTAAGTCTAAAGTATTGGGCAGAAGAAATCAATTGTGCAAATTACATAGTAAATCGCACTCCCACAAAGTCTCTTAAACATATAACATCATAAGAAGCTTGGACTAAAATTAAACCAGATGTAAGTCACTTCTGTGTATTTGGCATTATATCACGGGCTCACATTCCTGATGAGAAAAGGAAAGCTTTGCAGCCTAAAAGTGAGAAGTATATATTTGTTGGTTATTCTGAAGATGTCAAAGGTTATAGACTTATTCAACCACATTTTAATGAAATTATTATTAGAAGATATGTTAAATTTGATGAAAATATCTTAGCCTAGGATCCTAATTTGACGATTGTGCCTTCTTCGGCCTGCGAGCCATCTTTGGTGTTTGTGCCTTCTTTTGTTCCTATTCTGGTTTCTTCTTCAGATGATGATAGTGAGGATGAAAATCCACCTCCACCTGCTCACCTTCCTCCAAATGAGTCCTTTGAACCTGAACCAACACCAGCTCCACAACTTCCTAGATGGGTCTGTTCAACACGAGAAGCAGCTGGTGATCTTGTCGGTGATCCTTCATATCAACGTCAAACACGTTCATAGTTCTAGCGAGCCTCTTCTCTTTTGGATCAAGTTTCATAGACTCATGATCCAGAGACATTTTTAGAAGCTTCAGGTCATCCGGATTGTGATACAACAATGAATGAAGAATATTGTTCCTTAATGGCCAACGATACTTGGGATCTTGTACCTCTTCCAAAAGGAAGAAAACTTTTCAGATGTAAATGGGTCTACAAAACTAAGTATGCATCAGATGGAAGTGTTGAAAGACACAAAGCTTGGTTAGTTGCCAAAGGATTTTCCCAAGTTGAAGAAATTGACTATAATGAAACCTTTTCCCCCGTAGCCAAAATGAATTCCATCTGCCTTGTTCTTGCCCTTGCTACCTCACATAAATGGGAGTTCCATCAGATGGATGTTAAATCCGCCTTCTTGCACGAAGATTTGCAAGAATAAATATACATGGAACAATCTTCTGGCTATGTCCAGAATGACTCTGGCCTTGTTTATCGCCTTAAAAAATCTCTTTATTGTCTTAAGAAAGGTCCCCGAGCTTCGTATGCCAAAATGGACAACTTTCTTATTGACACCGGATTCTCTAGATGCCATTATGATCCTAATGTCTATACCAAGAAAGTAGGAAGCCATCTCATAATCCTTGTCCTTTATGTTGATGATCTTATCCTTACCGGTAGTGACTCAAAAATTTTAAACCATGTGAAAACCAGCCTT
>SNQJ01S0049909.1:68479-83643 GCA_010110895.2 Picea sitchensis | reverse complement strand
CTCTATTTAAAGAGCATGGAGGGTCATTTGTTGATGATCGATTGTGAGAAACTCTCTTGTAAAATCTCTTTGTAATATTTTTTTTTCATTAATAAACTGCTCCAAGTGGACGCGTTGGATGGGGTCGTGGATGTTTCCCTGTAGGGGTTTTACCATGTCAAAACATCAATGTGTTGATCTTTGATCTGGTTGTGTGAGTGGTTACTGAAGGTGTTCATCCTTTGTTGGAATACCTGTGTTGTCGAACATATGTGGGAGATTGGAAGGTTTCTTTGTGGGATCTTCTTGAACATGCTTTCCCATGTTCTCAAGGTGAGTGGCTTGTACACAAACTTTGTCAAGACTGGTGGGGTTAAACAATAACAAAGTATGACAAATATAACTGTGAAGTGCGCCAATATACTTCATTAAAGTTTCATAAGAATCTAAAGGAATGTTTAATGCAAGATCTTTCTTCCTAAATTCTTCCATGAAACTTTGTACAGTTTGACCTTTACTTTGTCTTAAAGTTTGTCATTCCATCATTGCTTTATGTAAATAATCCAATGATAAAATTGCTTCCTTATTTCTGATTTAAATTCTGACCATTAGGAAAGAAGATTACCACACTTACTTTTGTTCTGAAGTTTGCTCTCCCACCATACGAGAGCGGTGCCTTCCAACCGAAGAGAAGCCAATTGCACTTTAACTTCCTCTTCGTCAATCTGTTGGACACGGAAATATACTTCAACTTGCCGAATCCAATTATCTATCTTTTCAGGATTAACATCACCATTAAACATAGGTAAAAAAAACTTTACATCAAGCTTTAATAATGGTTTCTTGAAAGAGATTTTATGGCTAGAATGATGAGAATTATGAGAATGCTCAGAGGAAGAAGAGCTAGAACTTGATGGAAAAGATGGAGGCTTAGGAGGTTCTCCTCCAACCCCTTGATTCAATGAAGCATTATCATGTGCTTTTTATTCCTTTTCCTTCCATTTCTTCTTCAGCCTCTTCTCATAATCTCCATACAATCGTTCGACCATTTCTTATATGTGATAAAAGACCATATGGAAGTTTTTTGCCTGTTCATCATGCTTGTCCTCTTCGGCCATTTTCTTCCTTCGGGATGCGCGACCAACTTCAAGATTGGAAGTCTTAAGAGTTCCTTCACCCTGCTTATGCTTGGCCCTAGTAAGCATTCACACTCAACAATTCAAGTTAAAGATGACTGCTCTGATACCAACATGATCTGGGATCTTTTCATCGAGGTGACTTATTAAATAATTGTGTTAAATGAGCATAAAATGAAGTGCACCATAAAGAAGGAATAACTCAATAATGAAGAGACATAAGCATCAAATCTGAACACAAAAAACTTGATAACATAGTTCATCCCTGGTGGACTACGTCTCCGGGTCCTTCTCTCAAATGGGTGGGATTTTTATTAACTCAACAAAAGAATTTGGAAAAATACATAAGTATACCTCATTCTGGATTTAAGTTGCAGAAGCTTTGCTCATATTAGAAAACAGATAGCACCACTGAATTCATGGCGTTGAATTACCCAAAAATGACTGTCTCCACACCTCAATCTGAGTCTGCACTTTCAGCTCCTTGATAAATCTCGTCTCGGTTTTCATGCCTTCAACCTGCATTAATGACAATACTTCTGCATTGAAATCCATGCCCAGTACAGATTGGTGCATGCCTTCCTCCTCCCGTGCACTGGCAAAGGTCAGTTCTTAAACTAAATGGTCGGGTGGATTAACCAACATGGTCATTTGGCCCCTTGGTTTGCAGATATGTATGAAGGGAAAATTGTAGGGGGAGGTCCTGGGGTCAAGCCCGTGGGCCTCCTCCCTTTGACTTATTGTTTTAACCATAGAACATTCGCATGTGAATATAGTGTAACCTCCGTTAAATTTAGTGGTATGGTTGGTGAACTATTTGTTGGTGGCCGAATGTGGTGGGATATACATAAATTTGGCGGATTAGGGGTTGTCACCAACCAACCCCCCTTTTTTGTATTTTTTTATTTATTTTCGGTTGCTGGCCCTCATTGGGCATTTGCCCGATGCCATGTGGTAGCCCATGACTGGGCCACGTGGTGGCCTTTCATTGGCCCACACCATCCACTTGCATAGTCACCCTGCCATGTCACCTGCTTTCCACGTCCCGTACGGTCTACCTCGTGGGTGTACGGACTGTCACATGGATGTATGGACTGCCACATGGCACTCCCTCATTGGTCCACATGTTGACTGAAAATGCTGAAAATGAGTGACATGTGGCAGCCTCTGGTGCTGCCACATCACCATGATGATGTCAACATGACATGTGTCACCCTCTGCGTGTGCCATGTACACTATACAGATGCTGACATCATCCATATTGATGTTGACATCATCAGTACGTATGCTAACTCATCCCTGCTCACTAGGCTAGGTTGACCAAAACTTTGACCGTGAATATCTGTTGATTCGTAACTTCGTTTGACGATTCGTTTACACTGTTGGAAATCTTGCGACGTGCTCTTCGCGATGATGCCAATTTCACTGAGTTTTGAGAACGTTGGATTTTTTCCCTTTCTCTGTCTGTTGAGGCCATTCTGAGCTTCATGAGTTGCTTCTGTGAGTTCTGATTTATCCTTAGTCTTCTCTGGATCCTTTTTGGATCAGGTAAAGAGCATAATAAACTGATACACTTATCTTCATCGGAAATCTTAATATCAACAAATAATAACTAACTTACCAATTGTATTGAAAGCATTCAAATGCTCTGTCATTGAGTCTCCATATTTCATCCTCAAGTATACAACTTCTTCCAAAGGAACAATTTGTTTGCCAGGGACTTAGTGTAATGTTTCTCTCCAAATGATGACCCATTAGCCTACATGACTCTCGTAGGATATAGTCAACAAAGAAAAATGGGAGTCAAATTATCAAACCCTAAAGAGATATTAAATAAAATAAATAATTATATTTTAATCAAGTGAGGGTTTGATTTGGTCAAGNCATGACTCCTGTAGGCTATAGTCAAAAAAGAAAAAGGGGAGTCAAAGTATCAAACCCTAAAGAGATATAAAATAAAATACATAATTATATTTTAATCAAGTGAGGGTTTGATTTGGTCAAGAAGGAAGATCTAGAAGAATCAGAGAAGAAGAATAAATAGAAGGGGAGCCTACCTCTTTGGGAATTATGATTTGATATCTTATTTGAGTGCTCTTGTAGCTAGCATTTTCGTTGGGGTTTCAGGAAAAACCCTTCCAGTGCAGGTTTAGTTTCGATGGTGCAATACCCACCCTAGCTAGACAAAGGAGAGTTCATTTGGAGTCTGTCTAGTGGTATTTTATGAAGATATTTAAGTATACTGGAGCATAGTAGTGGGAGGCTTGGAGAGCCTCAGTTTCTATGTTGGCATCATACCGGGTTTCCTTGTGTGTTTTGTAGCAGATTGTGTAGTTGCCTAGCAGCCAATAGTTTATATTCCTAGTCTTGTTTTGCAACTGCTTTTACAACCACTAGAGATATTTGTATTGTTGTTTCCATTCATAATAAGATGCCATATTATTCTGTTATATTTATGTGTTCTTGCCATGTGTTTGATAATATTCCTCATTGAGAAAATTATTGTAAGGTTTCATATCATTTTCACATAGGAAGAATTAATAATTTGGGTCAAGGATATTACACTTAGATTGATACAAAGTTCCCAACTTATTTCGTAAATCCTTGGTCGTAGCTTCCCTTGACATATTCAGTAACACTGAATTTGAGAGGCACAACAGGATTGTGCTCTTTGCCTTCCGATCCAAATTTTCCAAGTCTTTTGTTGATGTTCTTATAGGTGCAATATCTGGATCCACTACGATCCACTGATCTTTGTCCACTAACAAATCTTCCATCTTGAGCTTCCATAGCTCAAAACTTTTCCCATTAAATTTCTTGATCTCTATTTTTTAACTGCTCACCATTTCTTTCCACCTAAAGAATCAATACCACAGATCTCCCACTATAATAAGTCTTTTCACAGACCCGAGACAAACCACTAGCCACAAAGACATCCCCATGAATCCAATAACAACTCATATACTAAATGTATATTTTAACCTTATACAATTAATTACTGCAAACACATTCTTAATAAAAACAAAAAAGATACGATGGCACACACACACATTACACATATATTTTTACCCTAGAAACCCAAACTTAGAAAACCAACAACTTGTTTAGAGCCACACCTCTAATATTATATTCATTATATCATTTGACTCAAATTAGACAACAATCCCTAATCCATTGACTCAGATTAGTCAAAAAACTTAATTCCTTAACCAGAATTAGAAAACCATCGGTGAAAACCATGTGCCAAAAAACTACTAAAAATGGATGCAAAAAACGCTAAAGTGTTTTCCAGGTGTGTTGCCTCTGAACCCCCCTATGACACCCCGAGAAAGGGGGGTTGCGCTCCACTTTGCAGGGGGTGGCTAGCGGCCCCCACTATGACTCCCCGCGCATCTGACACAACGCGGACACTGGGACTAGTCATGCAAAGAATATAACACATACTCAACACATGTTGCTTTGATGAAGCCTCCTCTCTTGATGGTCATCTCAACCTCCCCGAATTGAAATTCCCCTCACCGACATCATACCAAGAAGAGGTTTTCCATCCCCCTTAAAATAATAAGTGGATGCAATGTAAATTTTGGTTTTGTTTAAGAGTTTTCTGGAAAATTTACTCTGTTAGAATTATTGTCGAAACTTCCATTTTTGAACTCTTGCAAACTTTGTTGTTCTCGGGGTATAGCTCCTTATTAGAGGAAAGAGTGACCCTGTACTTGCATGAATGTTTTTATGTTGTACTTCTGTTGTGAGTTTCCCTCACATCTTTTTATAGCATCAAATCCACCAGTTTTAGTTAAAAAAAGAAGAGATCTAGGAGAGAGGAGAGAATAGTCCACAACCAAACATAGATCTCAATAGCATGAAAACATTGGTTAACAATGGCCTCTATATTCACAACTAAACATATCTTATAATGCAAAGAAAATTTCCCTTGCAAATGAAGGAAAGAGTTCTCTTTATAAAAAAAAAAGGTGACTCTTGGCCTCCTAAGTGACACTTCACCTTCCATCTCTACTCTCTCTTGAAATTTCTTTTTTTTTTATGACCAAAAATAAAACTAGCTAATAGTCAAGTTGGTCATGCTTAAGTATAACATTTTAGTTGGGTGAATTTTTCACCCAACATCATCCCATGTACATTAACCAAAATTTCAACTTTTAGCCTAAGACTAATCAACCTAAATTCCACACTAATTCTTTTGTTGGTTAGCTCATCAAATGGATGTATTAACCTTTCAACCTACTTAGTTGGAATGCAACTTTCTAGGACTACATTGTTGACACAAATAATTTATTTGGCATTGAGTTTCCTTGAGTCTATGCTCTAGACGACCCTCTCTTTGAGATACTTGAGGGCATGGGTATCTTCATTGAGGCACTTAAGTGGATACACTAGTAAGACTCTTGTGACTTGAACATTTGTCAAAAAATTCAAAATTTTATTTAAGAGGCTGAGTGCCTCCCTTTACACTATTTGCACTCTACGATATTCAAAATCCATGTGTGCACTCATTACAGAAGCTTTGAATGAACTTAGTACATGAACATGACTCGAAATTGGGGCATATTGATCTGACCAATGAACACATTTCACTAATTGGGACCGTGGCTTTCTAATATCTAGTAACTTTTCAATGACTTGATGGCTAAAAAGCATCACCGAATCCCATAGGAGCATATGCTAATGAGCTTGGTGAAATAATCATTCACTAAGGGGACAAGTCAATCTTGTAGAACGATGTCCTTTCTTGTAAGCACTGTCTTGTCCTCTATTTGAGATTTATGTTTTAGAAGTTGTTCTTTGAGTTCCACATTATCCTTGCTCGTAGTTAGGAGGATGGCATGGACTTTATTCAACTTTTCTTCAAACAATTGTGTAAAGGGGACCCATAATTCTCCTATTGTTAGAAGGTGTGCATCATCCACATTTGAGATATACTCTGTAGTTTTTGAACTTCCATTTGTTTCTTCTCACTCCACTTCCTCTTGATTGACATCCTTATATAGAAGTTGGTGTATGAAATTGAACTCAAAGGTGTCGATTTTGCATTCCTCTTCTACATCGGGCTCAAGATTCATCAAATACTTTGCAAACCACTATGCTAACCCCACTGAATTTCTTGTCGCTTCCATTATAGTTCCATCATTCTTCCCTTTGATGATGTTTCCCTCTATTTTCCTTTGCCCATCACATAATAGAAGATAGTCATTGTGGCTTGTAACCAAATTCTCCTCCTTTGAACACTCCTTGGGAATTGAGTATCCAAATTCTTCAAGGTTTTGGATGTCAACTTACTTAATTTCCCTTGTGCCATGGGTTCTTGGCACCTCTATCGGTAGATTGACTATTGGGACTCCTTTTTCAATCTCGGGTCTTTTCCTCAACTACTTAGGGACTGTAATAAAAATTGTGCCAAATTTACAAGGGGGTGGAGATAGAAGCACTTCAACATGCTTTGCTCTTCTTTCTACCAACTCTTTGTAGTCTAAGGCTCTTCTATATATCTCTTCCTTTTTATTCTTCTGATGACACAATATCCAAACCAAGGATAGATATATAAATAATTTGTCAACCACCTAATAATGATCATATGTTTTAATCAACTCTAAGCAGAGACTGATGTTTCAAAATTTAAGACTAATTATCCCCATGTGTTATGTCAAAGATTTGATAAACTCCAATTTTGATAAAAAAAAATTGGCTGAAGTTCCTTCTTTCTCTTTTTCCACATCATTGTCGCTCCATGAAATATAGCTTGAAAGGATATCTCTCTGATTAACAATCAAACCAGCATGTGCCAAGTCAAAATATGAGGAGTAGTGGATACCTTGTATATCCTTATGTAACAACTTTTTTCCAATAAGTACCAATTGTCAATTTGCTTCAAGACCATGATGGCCTCAGGAGAAAAGCATGGGGCACTTCTTACCATGGATACTCTCATACAAGGGGCCAAGACAAAGTCGCATATGGTGGAGTATTTTCATGAACATCTAGTTATCCATAATCCTTGAAACTAAACATGTACAAGAATAAAGGAAGGTTTCTAGATGGGCTTGAGATTGGAGAAGTATGAGAATGCACACACCTAATCCATAAGATAGGATTCCATGTAAAACTCAAGTATGTCATTGTCCAAGGATGTTTTGACCTCTCAAATACATAGAGAAAGGTTATTAGATATGATGTTTTCCCAATTGAATATAGTCCCATTCTTGAGCACCTCATATGTAATTGGGATTCAATGCAACCATTTGTATCATGTGTCTAGTCTCCCATACAAGTGGTTCATCAGTACCGCTAGGTCTCAAAATTCCATTTGCAATTTCTTTTTATCAAATATACCTTTCTCTTGGTTATTCAAACAATTTAGTTGGAAACCTTCATCCCTTCACAATGTTGAGAACATTGTGCACTTTGTCAAACTCCTACAACCACCCAAGGCTCATTGATACTATAGGAGGTGGGAACTTGTACATCCTTTGAAGAATAATAACACTGAACTGCTCGATTGTGTCACCATTCCACACATCCAATATGTGCCTAGTAACATTCACATTTTCAATCAAGCTTTATAGCAAGTCTTTGGATGGAAATAATTTTTCTCTGGCTCCCACCTAGTGGAGATGTGCGACCTTGACATTGAAATCCTTGTGTTCTTCTACTTGGTTTTTATATCCACTAATGATGGTTTAATGAGTTTATGTGTAACTATACATATGTTATATGGAGGAATAGGTAGGACTCGAGGCATTGTTGGATAGTAAATCATGTCTGTGAAAATTTCATCTAGGTCTGGTGATAATGCTTTATTCCCCTTTGTTGTAACTTCCAAGGATTATGATTTTCTTCCCTCCAAACAACTCTTACAACTCAAAAACACACTGCAAATATTGGTCAATGATCCCAATGTTATTTGTAACCCCTCTGATATTTATAATTCTTGCAAATTGATTTTTTGAGAGAGAGGAATGCTTTGGACAACTCTAAGTTCAACATTCTTGCTTCGAGAAAAGGTACGCTTCATCTGAAGGTGAAAACAAGCGTGCATGCAACTGCAATCTACCCAACAATTGTGGATACTGAAACATGTAGTGATGGGTAGCAAAAAACATTAAGAGGGCATACAAATTGATTTCTAAGAGGGTAGTAAACACTATCTATGAGCCGATGAAGCGGAAAGTAGGAGCGAGCGTTTCCATGGCCTGGAATAGGGTTTGCGAGTCGAGTTTTGTTGCCAAGGGGGATCTGCAGCTAGGTTATCTCTAGCCGCAACCATGAACTCCATAAAGAAGGACGAGTGTGGGGTCCAGTGGCGTGGTGGGAAAAGTGTTAATGGGGGGCCACTACCAGGGCAAGCGAGCTCTACAGCGTGGCCAGTGAAGGGAAAATGGGGGTCCACAGAACATAACCATGCGGGCTATGTGGTGTGGTGGATCTATGTGATGAGTATGGGTGCGTGAGGGCTCTGCGTGGCGGCGGAAAAAAAAACCCACGTCACTCTGTTCGAGGCTAAGCTTCAGCTCAAGCTGTTATCGTTTGATTTTTTGCAGTGGTGGAGGCTCTGGGGGTTTGTTGCAGTGGGTGTTTTGTTTTCTCTTAGGTTTTTCTGGACCCTCTTGACCTCTTCCTCCTTGATAAGAAGAGGATTTGGACCAGAGATTTGAGGTCCACACTAAGGGCATGCAGTGTTTCGGTTAACACCTTGAGGTCCTTTGGGGGCGTGCGGTGTTGGGTAAACACTTTGAGGTTCTTTTGGGGAGTGCAACTTATGGTTTAGTTTCTTTTCCGGGTTTTGTTGGGGTTTATCCCTGTTTCGTTTCTCTTTCTGCAACCTACGTGTTGGTTATCTTCTCTGGTGACTTTCTAGTTACTTTGGGGATGTAGTAGTTTATGTTTATGAGCATGGTCTTTGGACTAGTTCTGATATGAACATCTGTATGGTCAAGAAGATGTAAAAAATTATATTTTCACTAATATAATTGAGTGAATTTTTTATTGGAAAACACTATCTATGAGCTTAGAAAGTAGTTCACGTCACCTTAGTATAGAGAAAAGACTTGCCTGCAACTTGTAAAAGTTACAAATAGTTTCAGACCTATAAATTCAATGGAAAAATAGAAAATAACAACAAGAAAGTGAGGACGGAGTTGCATGAATGAATGAAAGAATGAATAAGGAAGATAAGAAAAACATTGAGCCTTAAGAAGACAAATCAATTCACATGCAACATTGAAGGAGAAGTTACAAATCAAGAAAATGTTTCCAAAACTAGGAAAACGACAAATCACTCCCATGAGGAACTAAGAAGCCAATTGTTAGCATGGGAGGATACCTACTACCCAAGGACAACAATTAGGATTCTTAGACTAATTTGTTGGCTTCCAAGGGAAATAAAGCTCAATCTCTCACTTTGGAAGGTAGACTTGTGGTTGAGGTGAGCGATTGTCCTTTCTTGGCCAAATCACTAACTTTGGCATGCAAAGAATCCCAATTGTTGGGTATGAAAGCTTGTTGGCCTTCCAACCTAGCGATTGAGGCTTAGGAGGTTTTTCTTTAGATTTTCGTCTGAAAATAGTAAAGGCAAGTTGCTTTTCCTTTGCCTACAATAGGTAATTTCACCCACCTCAAACCCTAAGCTTGAATTTCTAACTTTAGAGGAATACTATCCTTTCAAGCCAACAATTTAGTATTTAAGAGGCAAATCGTTGGCTTGGGAAACCAACACACTCCTCAAGTCAATGATTTTTCCTTTATGGTGGAAAAACACTATTGGGCATGGAGGAAACCTTTTTACTTGTCCTACAACTAAATCTAATATTTTCTTGCAATGGATCTCACCTTTGGACAATTGGTAGATTGAATTCAATGGGTTTCTTGATCAATTTGAAGCTTCCCCGAGTCATCCCTAGTCATGGGAAGCCTCCAATGGCCTCATTCTTTCCATGCTTCAGATCAAGAGATGAATGTAATAAACAAAATGATACAATAAATATAATAATAATAATAATGATGATGATGATGATGATGATGATGATGATGATGATGATGATGATGATAATATAATCACTACATTGATGAAAGGTCAAAGGCCACACACCTCTTCACCTTGTGACTAGTCAATACATATAATGCATATCGTCACAAGGATGATTATAACATCATCAATTTCTTATTCAATATTCTATTTTATACTTGCAAAAATACTCTACCAATTCAATAATAAACAATAATTGTTTATACCATTTGGCACTAGAGCCAAGCTCTTGATGAATTTGTGGGTTAAAAATACCTCTAGTAGCTATTTGTGCAATTTGTACTTAACAATTTCATATGCTTCTAAATTCACATGCTACTATCCCATACACATTTTCCACCACTAGATTGGTCATATTACAATTCACTCAGCTTCCATTTTAAAATATGTCCGACCTTAATTAAATATAACCGCAATTTGATTGCACAACCACTGTCATTAGCCATATGTTGTACGCTACAATAACCACTGTTCTTGCGCTCATATGAACCACCATCTACAATTAATTGTACAATTCATTGTATAATGATCATTCCAGTCCTCTGTATTATTCGTGACCACAAAAACCCCCCTTTGACTTTTTCTTTTACAAGCAAAAGGAAAGCCCCCACCCCCACTAAAATTTCAACCCTAATGCTTAATCCTCTACTACTTGAGTCTAATGTTATTTTTTATCTACCTTGATGGAGTTGGGGGTTCGATATTTATCGATGATTGTCTTTGAGGAGGTTTGTTAATCCTCGTGATCTTATGCTTTCAAATGTCGTCCTAATGCTTCTTGACTTATGATGCTTCATTGACATTTGTATGATGACAATTGAGAAGTTATATTTAATACCTTTTGCAGATTCTGAAGTATTTGATGATCCTATATGGCTACAGAGTTTGATGTTATATTGTAGTCTTGAATGAGTTTGTTTTTGAGAATTTTCTGAATGGATAACTTAAATTATGCATCCTCTTGCTTGCATGTTGTTCCTAATGCATTCATCTTTATGCTCTCATATGTTGATCATACTCTTCAGTTTCAAACTTTTAGCTTGAATCACAAGATCATTAATCCTTTCTATGAACTTGAGACTTGGTACATGCAGCTTTCATGACACTTATCTACAACATCCGAGATCATGGATGATTATCTTTGAACAAACTCAACACTCATTCATAAGTTTGTTGAAGGCATATAATGTAATGTTTATGGTATAATGACAATTGTCTTCTTACTCACATAACTAATCTCATCTTTTTTTTGGTTGTAGGAGCAGGTTCGCATGGTTACTTCCTTTACATGACCGCTCTAGCCTTGAAATACATGTGGGGAATCCATTGATATTCTTCCTCTTTCCTAGACTTCTCTCTACGCAGATCTTGTCTATCATTTGTAGCCAACAATCAACATTATGAACTAAGCCTTGTCTTACCCAAACCTTAGCCGGATTTTTTTTTTAACACCATTGCATTGTTGAGTTTGGAACCTTGATCTTTATCTAGAACCTTAATCCTTACCAAGCTCTCCCTCATCGGGAATTAGATTCACCTTTGCTTATAGTTTCCCCAAGGTCCAAAGCTCACAAGGCTATCAGATCCACCTTTCCCGCAATCCTATCCCATGAGCTCATCAGATTTACTTTATCGAGAATCCTTGTTCGGAGTGTTGAGTGTGCATTGTCTTAAGACTGGTCTAAAGCCCAAAGGCCAAAATCCTATCGGGCTCCCATGTAATACCCATGTTTCCCCCAACTTGTAAATATAACTATAACCTACTAAAATACTATGGGAAGACTGAATATGTGTGGTTGTTGGAATTGATGAACCGTTTTGTTATAAAAGGTAATGTATATATTTATGTTACTAAATAAAATGGAAAGTGCTGCATAATTGCTGAAGGAGTTTTCCAAGGTAGATAATGATGTATGAGAGAGATGGTGAGGGGAACCAACAATGGTTGAGATGACCCCCACCAGACCAATACTCTACTGGATTTAAATTAATCAAACCCAGAACAATCCTCTGACCCAGAAAAGTAAATTACCAGTTAGATTGGTAGTTGGGAAGTTCTCCTCAAGAGTCAATGAGGAGATGGGCAGAGTACCCATCTGAAAAACTTCTTGACTTGACCACGAAATGGAGATTTGGACCCACAAAATCTTGTCGAGGAAGGCAAGAAAAGAAAGGAAATTTGTGGAAAGAAAGGAGGATAAAAGAGGAATGGGTCTGGTGACCATTTTCGGAGGAGGGAGAGCATGCGCATCTCTCTGGTTCTGAAGAGAACTGAGAAACAAATTTGTTCTGGGTACAGGAATTTGTTGGGCAACGTTTTCACTCCAAGCTGGTAAATGTGGTTGCAAAGAAGATGAATGACTAAGGAATCACTCATTGCATACCCCCTTGCTTGGTGGAGAGAAAATTGATTTGCCAAATTCCTATGGGAGGAGGAGAGCGATCTTTGTCCCTGGTTGTTGCTGAACAAGAGGAAGAGTCTCTCTCTAAGCATCATGATCTAGCTAGGGTGTGGCCAATGGTAAATCCGTCCAAGAGTTGTTGTGCCTACAGTTGGGAGGAAAAGGGCACCCCTTTCATCAGTTGCATCATTATTTGGTTTCTAGATAAGTATATTTGGTTAAATCTCTTTAGTGTTTAGATCAGAGAAAATTTTATACTATGTTTTAGAACTGTGTAAGTTTAATTTCTGACAAAAGTGACTTGAGAAATTTAAGCAAAATAAAGAGAATGTCTTAGTTGCACTCTTTTGATTTAATTTCTTATCTCTTGACTATCTGTGTGAAAAAATAAGATTTTTGGGAGTGGATGTTGTGGTTGACTATGCTGTACAATTTAATGCATGATTGGGAATTGATGACTGAACAATTAAAAATATCTATAACACCTCTGAAAGGAGAGAGTGATTTTTCTGCGCAATAGTGCTCCATTTTAGTATGTCCTCAAATCCCATTCCAGAAAAGTTAGAGGATATCAAATCTGTGTGGACTTTAGGAAATAATCCCAAATATCGGAAAACATTAAAAGTCCTTATAAATAATTATTGAGGAAAAATAATTAGGACATAAACATGAAATTGGTCTAAACAAATTAAAATAAAAAAAGTTCTCAAAATTCTATTTGGGGCATAAATAAACATTTATGTTTAAATTGTGTTAAATCTTTTAAATTTGGGAAGAATCCCCTTAAATTTTGGTGGGCAGTAAATCCTGGTAGAAACATTGAATTTAATGTGGAGGTAAATCTTTGTCTTAGGACCATTTTCCTTAAATTTAGTAAGAGTAGTAAAGCACAGTAATAAGGAAATGAAATTCTACTCATTTACCCACGAGAAGGGAGAGATTATAATTATATTTTAATTTCTAGGATGGAGAAATTTCCTTGGAATTTAAAGTTTTATTAAATCCCTTTATAAGGCCTGAAAAACTATGTTTTTCCTTTCCTTATTTTTCTATAAGACAAAATAATTTCCTTTAAATCTTCCAGGTAACAAAAATGAGTAAGACTATGGAAATATATGTATATATATCTATATACATATGCTTATTATTATTATTTTATTATTCTGAAAATGGAGGTTAAAGCCCCTGGATCGTAAAAGACCTGAGACCAAAGATAATATATTTATTATTATTTTAATGTCAAACACACGAGGGAATAAACGGTGACCAAATGCTTTAACCATCTCGTGCTCTTTGGAACTCCAGTTCAAAGCTCCAGGATGTTTGGGTGATGGGATTCCACGAGCCAAATTAGTCGAATGCCTGAACCCTTTCTTTCCCTGCACAAGGTTGTAAAGGTAAGAAATACAATTAATTAAATTATTGTATTTAATGTGAGAAATTAACATAATTCAATATAATATACCTTTAATACAATATATATTATATTATAATCCAAATTATTTCATTGTATTTAAACCGCAATGTAATTACAAGTGGGTCTCCTTCGGGACTACGGAACTCCCTCTGGTTTAATTGAGAATGAAGAGTTGCATGGAAGAGCCGAAGGAGATTGACCTGAAGAACACTCTCTCTCTCTTTTCAATTATTAAATATAATATTGAAGAATTTAAAACCTGGGCGTAATTTTCGAGGAATATAAATAATAAATTATATTATATTAAGGTTTATTAAAATGGTTACACATGAATGAAGCTAGCTCTTTTTAAATATTAAATAATATGGAAACGCACATAAGTGGAGCCACTTCGGAGCTTTAGGACTCCAGGGCTCCGGGAGATTTGAGTATAAAGGATGTATTGGATGAGCCAAAGGAGATTGACCCTAAGATCTCTCTCTCTCTCTCTCTCTCTCTCTCACACACACACACACACACACACACACACACACATTTTTAAATATTAATAAAATATTGGAGACCTTATAAACCTAGGCGCAATCTCTAAAAAAAAAGATGTAATATAATATGATATATTTTAAATAAGTTTATTATGATATTGGTACGTAATAAAGTACCAACCAATTTTCCTTTTTTAATTTAATATTTAATACAAGATCACGTGAAGTGTGTACCCTTCGGGAGTTCAGGACTCCGGAGCTCCGGGAGTTCAAGGCTTTGAGACTCTTGATGTTTGGGGATGATAGAAGGAACAAACAAAAAGGGTCGAACGCCTGAACCTACTTCATCGCATTCCAAAGTTTGCATGAATATTAAACACATTTAAATTAAATGAGGTTATATTGATGTAATTGATTATAATAAATGTTTGATGTGACTTATTTACATTATAATGTAATATAATTAGTATCATATTGCATCATAATATAACCTAAGTGGGGCCTGCAGGGGTGTAGACCGACTGTCAAGTGTCGTGTAAATGGAAGGAAATATGTAAATGAGGTCTCAAGTTTGATTCTCACCCTGATTTACTCGTGCCCCATGCTTGTGGGTTGTGTGGACGCACCTGGAGGTTATAGGGGTAGCAGATGGGAATCGACCCCGTGTCACGTGAGTACGAGAACCGCCCGTTTTCGATTCCGCTAGTA
>SNQJ01S0049909.1:56099-68469 GCA_010110895.2 Picea sitchensis | reverse complement strand
GTTTGGGATGTCTGCGTTTGGGCTTCCAGACCTTTTGTGGGCGCTTCAGAGATCCAGATTTATGGTATGTGGACGAATGCTCCAATGACTTGAAATGTGTTTGAGAAGGGGTTATGTGGGGATCTGAGGAGTGCTGAGAAATAGAAGGTTTATGTGAGACAGGACGAAGCTCCTCCAAATGGGGTCGGTTCGGGTCTACTGTTAGAGAAGCAGTTGAATGATGAGCCTTTGCGGATGAGAAAGGAGGAAAGTGACTGGAAGCTAAGTGCGATGGTGCGTCGGGAGTCTTGTTTGACTGATAATATTTAGCACAGAGTTCATCTATCGAGGACAGAGTTTCTGGGTGGTCCCATGGGTCCCCCAGGTTCTCGACAGATACTTCTTTTGTCCCCATATGCAGCGATTATGAGTAAAATAAAAGTTGAAGGGCGCCAGTCAAGGACAGGTAGCACAGACAGGTAGGGAGAAACAACCGAAAAAGGTTAATATAAAAGTGAACAGGGAACGGAGAGCTGTGTCAGGATGCACTCAGAGCAGTTCAGCAAAACCAAAGCAAGTATTGGACAGAGTGGTAAGGGTTCTGGTAAGGCCTGTAAGCTTGGAAAAACGGAATGAGTAAGGATAAAGTCAAACCGAGTGCAAAATGAAGAAATAAACAAGCTGCTGGAAGAGTAGGAAGAGACCGCTCAATGGTAGTTGTTACCAGCCAGAAGGTATGAGGTGGGCCGAAAAACGATGTATGAGAAGGCGAAGCCCACTACACCGAGATTACCGCTGTTGTAAGTGCCTGGTGACCTTCTGTTCATGGACATCTGAACTTGGCTCCGCGAGATGTGTGAGCTGGAACCAATGTCTGGTTCAAAAAACGCCATGGGCGCCAAAATCGCCAGCTGCCAAAAATCAATAAATTCTCTTGCACATTACAAACTCTATACTTGGATATTGATTTTATATCATGTAAAGAACAAAGTCCAAATTTCTTTTGCACTCAAGGTGAAAGTCAAAGTTTGTACTAAATCCATGCAAAGTCTTCCTTGACAAGAAAATGACCTCATCACTTGCATAATATAAGTGTTTGTAAATTGCGAGGAGTTGCCCTATCTAGTGTAATTCAGTGAGTTGTTATGACCTCATCACTTGCATAATATAAGCGTTTGTAAATTGCTAGGAGTTGCCCTATCTAGTGTAATTCAGTGAGTTGTTTTATCTAGTGGAGTACAATTCTCTTGGTGTTGTTTAAATTTGTTGAGGTATCAACTAATTCCTTGCTTAAAAAATATAAATAAGTTTTATTGGTAGAGATTATTCTTCTTCGATTTGTTTTTTTTGGTGCTTAATTGATAATTATAAGTTGTTCGCTCGAATGCTTGAATGATGATGAGCCTAATTTTCATAACTTTTGAATGTGCTATTATTGGTTGCATCAAGTTGCATCATGATCCGATTTGCTTTTTAGTCTTTGTCTCTCTCATTCTCACATTTACATGCATTTTGTCCTTACCATTGTATTTCGTGGATTTGATTTAATTGAAAGGACTTTGATTTCTTGAAAGTGCTTATGCAACCTCTAATGAAATTAGATATGCAAAGTATCCTTAGCCTTACATAAGAATTGAAGATTTAAACATGCAATGGGTAACCAATGTGAGATAAGCGCATTTACACATACTCGTCAACCGACATGTGTGCACGTGAAGTGATTTCCAAAAAAGACATGAGTATGAAGAAGTGGATATATCTCAATGGCGTTGAGTTGTGCTTGTCAATACAACACAACACTCCTATGATTAGTGATTGCATGTCTGGGTTGATTGATACTAGGTTCCAACAAGGGGACATAAGAGGTATTTTGTGCACATGCACAAGGTGGCATGGTGAGGTGCAAGGGATTTTTGAAGCGTGATTTGTTGATGTCGTATTGTGTCTAGCAGCATGATACCATTCTAAGAATTCAAACAAGATTGTGTCAAGTTGTTGAGTGATTGGGTGAGCAGACCTCAAAGACTAAGTATGAATATATGGTAATATGAAAGGAAAATTAATGTTTGCATTGCTTAAGCATGGTCTCTTATCTTCCCCAAGGTTATTGAAGTCATTCCTCATTATTTATTGGCATTCGAGTGTGTTTCAGGGCGAACCAATGAGTTTTTCCTTGTTTCCCCTATAGGTGCATTTGGTGCTTGAGAACCACCTTCACTAATTAAAATTAGTGTTACACATGATGATCTCACTAACATCAACAATCAAAATCAAAGACCATATAGCTAGGATGAAGGATTTTCATAGAAACTTCAATTCCGACAAAGCACCAACCCAAATGAGATATGGACTTTTCCCTCTAAGGGCCTTTCAAATGTATTTTAGATGTTAGGTTGAAATGAGTTTTAGATTTCTGTAAGAAGTTCCCTAGATTATTTTGGGCCCTATGAACTAAACAACATTGATAGAATTGGACTCCAAAGTCCACAATTATGAAAATGTGTATTAAAAAAGTCCCCATTGACGAGGCAATTTGAACTTCACAAATTATGAAAGGTATGAATGCAATGATGAATGAGGTGTTTGATCACTCGTTAGAAATATCTATATATTCTCTATGCATTACAATAGATTGTTCGACGATCTGAGGTCATATTGTTGGGTAGCGGAAGCAAAACATAGCGTCTATAACAGAGCATAAACTAAGCAAGATCAAACACACATAAAACCAAGCACATCAATCATACACTTGACACGGTGATTTATGTGGAAACCCAAATCAGAAAAAAACCATGGGCAATGATTAATGGTCTTCTTCTATTCAAGGGAGAATTACAATAGCCAACCCAAGCATACAACCATCCTCTCCTCACACAATGTACTCGCTTGCACTTGCATTGTACTCTACCTCTATGGGTATGCTCGTATATATAACATCTATCACTCAGTTACACAGATTGATCATGAATAGATCACATAGTTACACGAACAGTTCATAAGTAGATTTCATGCATGCGCATGTGCATGTGACTGCATGAGGAAATTCATTGGCATGTTTCCAAAAATCTCCACCTTGACAACAATTTACCTAATATATCATGCCCTTAATTAATTCATCACCTTTTCTGCAAACCAAGAGAAGACAAACACCACCGTAGCTTCTCTAACAAAATTGGTTTCATAAACATGTCTGTAGAATTCACTTTTGTATGGACCTTTTTCTAGAGCCACTCCACCTTCATCAACAACCTGTCTTACAAAATGGTACTTTATAGAAATATACTTCGTATTACTGAGATAAGCTGGATTTCTAGCCAAATGAATAGCACCTTGACTATTGCAAAACTCTTTCACCTTGTCCTGCATCCTTCCAAACTCACCCAACAGACCTTGTAACCAAATTTCATCCTTGCAAGCATGTGAAGCAACCATATACTCTGCCTTAGTAGTGGATAAAGAGACTACGTTTTGAAGCTTTGACATCCAACTAATAGGTCCTCCTGCAAGAGTAAAGACATATCCTGAAGTGGATCTCCTTTTGTCCAAGTCACCTGCAAAATTTGAATCTACATAACCAAAAAATGAATCTTTGGAACCATCATAGGTGATAGAATAATTGTTTGTGCCTCTAAGATATCGAAGCACCCATTTCACTGCTTCCCAATGCGCTTTTCCTGGATTTTCCATGTATCGATTGACAACAACAACTGCATGTGAAATATCTGGTCTAGTACTCACCATCGCATACATCAAAATTCCCACTGCATTAGCATATGGTACACGAGACATATAATCCTTTTCTTCGTCATTACTAGGACATAAACCTGAAGAAAGTTTGAAATGGGAAGCCAAAGGGATCTGTACAGGTTTCACATTATTCATATCGAATCTCATAAGTATTTTCTCCACATACTTCTGTTGTGATAACCACAACTTACCATTTTTCCTGTCTCTATGTATCTCCATGACTAAGACTTGTTTTGTTGCTCCTAGATCCTTCATATCAAACACCCCAGCCAACTGAGCCTTTAACCTATTGATATCAACCATGCTTTTGCTTGCCACAAGCATATCATCAACATATAACACCAAAATAATGAACATGCCATTTTCCAAATTTTTAAAGTAAACACAATGATCATATTCACTTCTTGTAAAATTTAGGCTCACCATGAAGGAATCAAACTTCTTGTACCATTGCCTGGGAGACTGTCTCAGGCCATACAATGACTTCTTGAGTTTGCAAACAAACCTCTTATTGTGATCCTGAACAAACCCTTCTGGTTGTTCCATATATATATATCCTCATCTAAATCTCCATGTAGAAATGTTGTTTTAACATCTAGTTGCTCTAACTCCAGATCAAGTAAACTGAAACAAGCTTCACAACTGGTGAAAAGATCTCATGAAAATCAATACCTTCCTTTTGAGAATACCCTTTTCCTACCAGTCTTTCTTTATACCTTTCGACTTTATCATCAACACCCTTTTTTCAGTTTGTAGACCCACTTGCAGTCGACAACCTTCCTGTCCTTTGGAAGTTCTACTAGGTCCCATGTTTTATTCCTCTCTAAGGCATCTATTTCTTCTTTAATAGATTTCTTCCATTGAGAACTTTCAGATACCTTAATTGCTTCCTGAAAACAACTAGGTTCTCCATCAATAGAAACCAAAGCCACAGATGAAACATAATCGTCATACCTTGCAGGAGGATTCCTAACCTGTGAAGATCTCCTCAGAGATGGTTGAGGCATATCCTCAGTTTCCTGGATATTTTTTTGCATCTTCTTCTTCTTCTTCTAGAACTTCTTCATGCTCATGCCTTTCTGAAGATGGTTGAGTTTCCAATTGAATTTGTGGTACCTTTTCTTGTCTCACTTCAACATCTACCAGTTCTGATTTTAAGAGTGATGATTCATCAAATACTACATATATGCTTATGATGAGTTTGTGAGAAGTAGGATCCCACAGTCTGTACCCCTTAAATCCATCACCATAACCAACAAAGACATATTTCTTTGGTCTAGGATCTAACTTAGAACACTGATCTTTAGAAATAAGAGCATAAACATCACAACCAAATATTCTCAGATTTGAAAAATCACACGAATGACCTGTCCATACCTCTTATGGAATCTTATAGTTTATTGCAATTGATGGTGATCGATTTATCATATAGCATGTTGTAATAACTACTTCTGCCCACAATTCCTGTTGCATCTTGGCATTACTGAGCATGCTCCTTGCTCTCTCTAGAAGAGTCTTATGCATGCATTCAACAACACCATTCTACTGAGGAGTATAAATTGTGGTCTTATGTCTTTCGATCCCATCTTCCTTGTAATAGTTCTCAAATTCCACAGATGTGAACTCACTTCCATTATCTGTCCTTAAACACTTGATTGACCTGTCAGTTCTCTTTTCAACCAAAGCTCTGAATTGCTTAAAAGTATTAAATACATAAACTTTTCTTTTAAGTAAATAGACCCAAACCTTTCTAGAGTAATCATCTATAAATGTCACATAATATGACGATCCTCCAAAAGAAGCTATAGGGGATGGTCCCAAACATCTGAATGAATGTAATCAAGGATACCTTTGCTTATATGCCTTCTTGTTTTAAACTTCTGTCTACATTGTTTTCCAAAAACACAATACTTGCAGAAATTCAAATTCAAAAACTTCAAACTTGGAAGTGACTTACGATCAACCAGTACCTTAAGCCCTGTCTCGCTCATATGACCCAAACGTTGATGCCATAAATGAACAGAGTCACTTACATCTTCAAATGCTACCACTTCTTGATTTACTTATGTCCTTCCTTCAAGTTGATAAGGGTTCCCTGTCCTCTTTGCTTTCACAACTACTAAGATTCCTTTGGACACCTTCAATACTCCACCTTGAGTTGTACACCTGTAACCAGCAGAATCTAGAACTCCTAAAGATATCAAGTTTTTTATTAGTTCAGGTACATGTCTTACATATGTTAATGTTCTTATAGAACCATCATGCATTCTAATCCAGATGCTACCAAATCCAACAATTTTACAAGAAAAATCATTTCCCATAAAAACAACACCATCATCAATAGTTTGGTAAGTTGTGAACCAATTTCTATGAAGACACGTGTGGTTGGACGCACCCGAATCTAACAACCAATGTTGATGTTGATGTTGATGTGAAACATCACAAGTAGACAATACCTCATCAACCATACCTGAACCTGAACTTGAACTTGTTTCAACTAGATTAGCGTCCTTTGCTTCTTTTGTGGAGTTCTCCTTGGTTGCATTCTGTCTTTTCCAACAATCCTTCTTGAGATGCCCAGATTTTCCATAGAACCAACATTTTTTCTTACTCTTCTTTCCCTTGACTTAGACCTTGATGTACCCCTTTGAATTTTCCCTCTTTCTGTAGATCGTCCTCTGACCACCATTGCTTCTGCTATAGAGTTTTCCTTATTGGATTTCTTCCTCATTTCCTCACACAACAGAGCTCCCACAACAGTGTCATAATCAATGGCATTTGTTTTTTTAAACCACATAGTTGTGACCATATGATCTCAAGACTCAAGCAATGAACATAGTAGCGTAATAGCCTTGTCCTCATCATCGAACTTTACTTCCATAGCAGTTAATTGAGAAATCAGAGTATTGAAGACATTCAAGTGATCAACAATTTGTGTACCTTCTTTCATCCGCAAACTGTACAACTTCCTCTTTAAGAAGATTATGCTTGACAAGTTCTTTGTCATATAGAGACTCTCTAGTTTGGACCACAAACATGTTGGTGTCATCTCTTCAGTGATGTTAAAAAATACATCATCTGCTAGACACAAACAAATAGTACTGAGGGCTCTTGCATCTAGATCCTTTGAGTCCTCGTCTGTCATGCTTGTCGGTTTATTTGACCTTCCAACTAAGGCCTTTTGCAATCCTTGTTGCACAAGGAGATCTCACATCTTGAGCTTCCATAGCGCAAAGCTATTCTTACCACTGAACTTCTCAATCTCAAACTTGGAACTCTGTACTTTCGCCATTAGCAGAAAACAACCATTCAAAAAACCACTACTAAGCTTCTTATAATAAATACTCAATGATAGAATATAGTTGGAAAAAGATTTATTCCAAAATATATATTTAAAAATAAAAAAACCCCTTTCAAAAAGTCCACTTCTTAAACCAAGGTATCCACTTTTTAATAAAAGATCCACCCCTTTTTAAATACTTTATTCTTCAACCACTTAAATAATCCTCCACCACATTTTATGCCCAATGATACAAAGGTTCGACCATGCCTATTGAGACAAAAAAACCTTTAAATGAGACAAAAAAAACCTTTAATTCTTATATCATGCGAATCCTTTATTTAGCCTTTATTTTTTTTTATGATCGTTGCACCCTATATGAGGATCACCTGCAACGATTAGGAAATCGTCGCACTATGTTAATGGGTAGCCTACGACGATTTGCACTCAAATCGTCGCACTGTGTCAAAATTGTCTCCTGCGACAGTGTCACTCTGTGTCCAATGTGTTGCATGCAATGTCGTCGCACTGTGTACTGTGTACGACCCGTGATGATTCCAAACTTTTTGGAAATTTTGTAAGTTTGTGTGCTATCGTGGCACTGTCCCACAGGGATGACCCACGATGATGTAATAAAACCCATCCTCGGCTCTCCACTTATGCTTCACTCGGCTCGGCTCGACTCTTCAATCCAACAACTAGATTATTTTCTCCTTCGCTCTCTGCTCCTTCAACTCTAAGCTCTGATACCACTTATTGGGCAGCGGAAGCAAAACATAACATCTATAACAGAGCATAAACTAAGCAAGATCAAACACACATAAAACCAAGCACATCAATCATACACTTGACACAGTGATTTATGTGGAAACCCAAATCGAGAAAAAAACATGGGCAATGATTATCGGTCCTCTTCTATTCAAGGGAGAATTACAATAGCCAACCCAGGCATACAACCATCATCTCCTCACATAATGTACTCGCTTTCACTCGCATTGTACTCTACCTCTATGGGTATGCTCGTATATATAACATCTATCACTCAGTTACACATACTGATCAGGAATAGATCACATAGTTACACGAACAATCCATAAGTAGATTGCATGCATGCGCATGTGCATGTTCATTTGCATCTGCATGTGACCGCATGAGGAAATTCGTTGGCATGTTTCCAACACATATGAGGAAGTTATGGTTTAATAAAATTGAAAAGCCTGCAAGTATGAAAATGTGCATTAAAAAGTCCATGTTGACAAAGGCAATTTGAACTTCACAAATTATGAAAGGTATGAGTATGATGATGAATGGGGTATTTGACCACTCATTAGAAATATTTGAGGTCATATGAGGAAGTTATGGTTTAATAAAGATGAAAAGTCAGGGGTTTTCATCGAGCACTATTTTAATTCAATTTTAATTATGTCTCGGTTTGTTTTAAAAATTATATTGAACCTACAATGGTTTGAGTAGTGTTGCGATGTGTGTAGATTTGAGTTACTAAGTTTTATTGGAAGAAATAGTTCATATTTAGTGACTGAATTGATAGGGTATTTTTGCAATTGCATATTACTAACATAGATCCATCTTAACTCTGAATCTATCAAGCACTAAAAGGGATCAAATCCCTTAAACTATGAATTTTTTGATCATTTAATATGGATCTAAGCACGGATGAAGAGAGGGGTTACAATATTTCTATGTAAATATCATATATATATATATATATATATATATGGATCTCTCTTTTTATCTCCCTATATAGTAGTTTGTATATTAGGTGTACATATCAAATCTCTCTCTTTCATATATATATATATAGTGAGAGAGGTATTTGTATTTTTGTTTGTATCTATATTTGGCTAACATATAAGTATTAAAAGATAAGCTTATATATAAGAATTACCCACATGGAAAACATGACAACATTTCTATTATATTGGGTTGTAGATGCACCTCACTACTCTTGGAGATGAATATTGAGTATGAACTAATGATGTTACAATGAGCCTCATGACGGTATACTTCTATGCATTGGTTGATCACAAGATGAAGGGGTATGTTCCCTTTGACCTTTTATTAACCTAATGATTATTATTATTATTTTATTATTATTATTATTATTATGTTTGTTACATTTCCACCTCCTTAAAGAATGTTTCATCCTCAAAGCATCCTAAAAATTAGGATTCTCTATAATTGAGCATGTTTTCTTGGTGGCATCATCTTTATATGGTTGTAAAAGTTTGACTTGGTTCTTCATTTGAGTGCTAGTGAGGTTCCTTTGTAGTGTGTGCATCATATTTTGAAGTCTTGTAACCTAGTTGTTTAATGTGAACCTTTAATGCTCCTTGGTAACATATTTTCCTTGTTTTTATTGTTGTATGTTCACTTGTGATTCTTGCACTTTTTTCGTTAGTTGAAAATCAATTTTCTTGTGATGGGAACTTTCAACCCCAAATAATTTATAATGTTGTCATTGCCAGTTAAATTCCATGCTATTATTTTCTTGGATCATACGTCTTATCAACTTTCCTAAGATGAGGTGAAATACATTTTGTAGTCATTTCTTGTATTTGGTCTTTTTGAGTAATAATTTCTCAGTTGAGACAATTCTTCTTCATTTATTTTATGTGGTGTGCATGAGATTGATGCTAGTGATATTTTTGGCATTACTTCATTATCAATTTTTAATATTTCGATTTTGATTTTATTGTGCTGACTTGTTCTACCTTGATTTCCTTCATGATTTGTGGATGATGAATTCTATCTTAATGGCATATTTTTGTAAGTTATGGTTTCTATTGTTAACACAACTCATCTTTCAGTTAGTAGATCAATCGCTTCTCAATGCTCATTAATTATCATTGATGTGTGGTCCTTGTTAGACTCTGAATTGTATCCAATAATGATTGTGTTATCAAGGTTCGGGATTTCTACTTCATTTCCATCCATTATCTCTAAATCATGTAGAGACTTGTCTTCATGTCAATGTTCCATAACCCATCCCTTAGCTACACACACACACACATATATCTTTTAAAAGTAAAATAAATAAATATATGATGAATTTTAGGCATATGGAAATCACATGGGATAGTAAAAGTACAAAATTTTAAGAGAAAATGAAATTATATGACAAAAAAGAAACAACAACAAAAAGGAAACCAACATCATGCAGATTGAAAATCACAATTAACAGATGACCATGCAGGGTACATGTTGACGGGTCCAAATTTCCTTTCAAGCAGGTAAGGGAGAATGCCTGATGGTAGGTCCCAATCAAACCTACTCTCATTTGGGATGGTGTTTTCGATGAGTATGTGAACATGGTTGCCACTAATAATTAAAAGAAGAAAAAGGGGAAAGACAACGAACTGTCCCCAAAGAATTTTAATTAACTCTAAATCTAAACTAAAACAAAAGAAAACTATTCTAATCTAACTACTTCTAACCTATCATGCGCATGAGCAAAGCTAATAGATGAATACAATTTAAAATGATATTTTTGACAGCAAAAAAAGTTCATGTTAGTCGACAATGTGTTAAAACAATGATATTGCAGATATAATCACATAAAATTGCAAATAAGACCTACAACATCATCCTTGTACTCAGTAGAAATCACAACAAATTAAACATCTCAAACACTACACACATAAATAGTTCATATGACAAATATTTAAGAAGTTTAAAAGACAAATAAAAATGTAGAATAGTCTCAAATGTATTCGACAACAACCATGATCTTAAAATGCCTTCTACTCTTCATATATCCAGAAATAATAGTACCATAAGTGTATACCATAGAAAAAAATCATTTATTACATTCAACGAGTTCTCTTTTATAAAACACGAGACTCCTCAATTCTTGTGACTGTTCATTTTGTTTCCATTTGTTTTGTCATTATACACTTCAAATCTCTCTTACATTTTTGTAAATGAATAGGTAAGCGTTATAAACAGAAGTTAAAACGACTCCTGAGTAATTAGTCTCGGCTTAAGGCAGTTCATAAATGATATTTATTTAAAGATATTATTAAATCTGCTTGTTTGAATATTCTTATGTACCTCAATTTTTCTTGGCCATTTTTGGTGTCGATTTGGTGAATAAAATCCTTCCATATTCTTCTTCTCTGCTTTAGCTATCTAGCGTGTTCTTGCAAGTATGATTTCAACTCATGTAGCTCAAAATATGACTGTCTGAACATTGCACAACCCATTTTTTAATTAAATTTGGGCCTCTTCTAGTCTCTGTATTTTCTGGGAATTTTCACCTTCAATATGTCAACACTAGTTGTACCATCCTATTCTACTCTCTGTTAGTTTTCCAAAGAGCTATCATGGACCTGATTTCATCTTCAGGAGCTCAAGATATGTCTGTTTAACATTGCACAATGAGTTTTCCATTAAATTTGTGTCCTTCTATTCTTTGTGTTTTCTTGGATTTTCCATCACTGGTTTGGCTTGATGTCCTCTTCCAATGCATTCTCTTGCTCGATACCTTTCCAACAAGGTATCATGGGCTTGATTCTGACTCATGTATCTCACGATATGGTCATTTGAAGTTTGGCGTTCAACAACCCTTGATTTTCTCATGGGGGAATCTAAATCGTCGATCTTCAACCCTGAAACATTATCCCACATGCATGAGGTAAATTAATTTCGAATGGTTTATATGGTTCCCCCCCCTCTTTACTTAGTTTGTGTAAGGAACTAGAGGAGGCATAGGACCTAGGGCTCGTGTAGAAATTTTGGCCTATTACCGTAGTAAAAATAGGAAACCAACAAAAAATAAATAAAATAGGAAAATAAATAAGAAAATGAAATAATTAAAAAGAACATTAAACCTAAAATTTTGCATCTTCCTGATGGGTTACACTCTGATGAGGTTGCTTCTAATAGCCTAAGTCTGAGGAAAATATTAAAGTAATATAATGTGGTCATTCCAATGTATTTGGGAGGTTGGGATTTCAGGAAGATAGGGGAGAAATACACCAGGTAAAATCTGATGGTAAATCCCGAGAGGGTGTTTCTGATGGGGTAATCTCGATGGGGAAGTCTCGATATAAATTAAATTAGTAAGGTCATGTTGTGGTGAGAGGATGGGGTTTCAGGAAAGGAGGAGACAATAATTCCTGATGGGAAATTACCAAAGATGAAGGTGAAGCCCGACGGGTATGAAAACCAATGAAATATTAAGTCGAAAACCGATGGGCAAGGGGAAAATATGAAAAAAATAAATTAAAAATTAATGAAACTAAAATGAAATTAAATAAGAAAATTAACATAGAAATATACAACCTAGGACTTCGTAGAAGTATGAGAAAAACAAAAATTAAACTAAAATGAAAGATAAATAAA
>SNQJ01S0049909.1:25220-51736 GCA_010110895.2 Picea sitchensis | reverse complement strand
ATATGACAAATGGCAAGCGATCAAGGGGTAAAAAGACAGCACGCCACATGACATCATAACGTCTCAAAGAGCGACCCGTGTGATAAAAATGAGTTCAACGCTAGTTGGGCACACGAGGCATGGCAATCCATTCAAGGTGAAAATCTCGAAGGGAGGACTTGATAAGATTGCAAGGAGAGGGAATCCGATAGGATCATGGAATATGAGGACTAATCTCTTTCTCTCAATGGACAGTCTCGATGCATGCAAGACCTCCCAAACTTCAGTTAGGATCGATTCGACACCTAAGGTTCACCAATCCTACTAGACCCCACTCGACTCGTCAAATCATTGAAGATTAACATGCACCATCACAATGATGTTCTTAGTCAACATCAATTCACCATGTCACCGCAGGGCGCTTAGGCTTGCATGACTAGAGGATGACAATAGTTCCTCTCCTATAGTCCAATTAAAATACTTAATTAATATTTCATAGAATACCATTCTTTGGTAATTAATTACTTAAACCTCATTAAGGATAATTATTCTGCACAAACTAATTATCCACTAATTAATTTTTGGTTAGCCTAATACTCATGGTCCAATAATTACTGAGGTTTTACTTTCTCTTCCCCCCCCTTAGAAGTAGTTTAGCACTAACTCAATAAATTACCCATATGATAATTATGAGTAATTATATTATAGCACAATGAGGTTAATTTCTCCATAATATACTTAAGTTTATTAACCTCAATTAAGGAATATAATACAATTCCTCCCCGACATGTAACTCCATGCCGAATTTTCATGTAACTTAACATATATATATAAATACATGCATATTTATTTATTTATTGGGAAAAGGATTAACTATATTCAACCTGATATTTATTATTACAAATTGTCCTTTTATTAATTATATTATAATATGATTAATGTATATCAAATGAGCACTTAGGATTATTAATATCCATTAATACCTAAGCCTCTGGACTTCAAAGAAGATACTTCGTTAGGATTCTATGAATATACCCAAATCTCTCAAATGCCGAAATTTCGAAGAGGGTCCCACTTAGGTTATATATATATATATATATATANAGGTGATTGTCGAAAAGACTTTTCAAGTAGAATCAGTTGATAGAACTTGAAAGCAGAAAGATAATCATAAGCTTTTGTGGGTCCAAAAGCCTTTCAGTGGGAAGGTGTGATCAAAATCTGGACCAGGGGTCAAATTTTAGCCCAAAAATCAACGTTCTTTAAATTGCCTCAAAACGAACGAGAGCATAGCCCTCGTCATCATGAACCCAACACAATTCGTTTCGTCTCAAACGGACGTTGGGAGCGAGAGATATCATGATTTGTCCGAATCGTCAAACAGGTAAAAAAAAGGACGCTGACTGGGCAGTCCGTACAGTCCGTACGGATGCTGACGTGGAATGACCGTACACTGATGTGGCGGCCATACGATGACATGGCAGAGGTGACATGGCAGTTTTGGATTGGCTGACATCTGAGCAAATCGTATTGTGACACGTGGCATTTGTTGGGCAAATGTTAAGGTGCCACGTGGCCCAGTCATGGGCTGCCACGTGGCACCCCATTTTTGGCAATTGGTTATTGGTTCGTTTATGTAAAATTTTATGAGTCCATGGGAGTCGAAGCATGGACCTCCTCCCACCATGAAAGTTTTAACAAAGTCCGCTTTGCCAACGCGCCGCATGGTGTTGCTTGTAAACAATATGGGTTTAAATGTATTTAAAGTCAAACTATGTGTTAAATGGTGGGGGGTCGGGCCGGGGCTTAGCCCCGACCCACGGTTTTATATATCAAAACATATGACCACACCATTGATACATAGTGCGCGGGGGTTTTAATATAGCCCGCGGTTATAACCGTTGTAGCATATGACCCTGTCATATGGCTTCGGTACTATGGGCGCGTTTTATATGGTTCATACGGTTGTAACTTACCCGCCACTTGTCTTATTTTTATTCGCCAATATAAACGGTTAGCCCTTTTTGCACTAGCCTGAGGTCTTATGGACCTTTATATGCCCGAGTGCTTGGCGGTTAGGGGCTGGAGGCGCCCTAACCATCCTACAGTTTGCACAGTTATTCGGTTGCGCGCATGTGCTGGGTTTAAACACGGATTTGGAGCGTGTTCTTGGTTCAAGCACACAGAGGTGCGTTTTGGCGAACCAGTTTCAGCAAGGTTGAAGGAAGAGAATGGCAAGAGGCCTAACTTTCTCATTTTTTGGCCGATTGAGGTGCCGTAAAAGCCCAGCTAGGGGTTTTTGGACATCCTGAATCCATTGGCACTATTATCAAGGCCATTTGAAGACTTCTTATGCAGGTTTTTCACCATTGAAGTTTCAGCAAGCTTCAGGGAGCTTGAAGCCCTCATTGATTGAGGACATGGTTTGGTGAGCCTATGTTTGTTTTATGTGATTGAATAATCATTTTTGGCTAATTGTTATGCTCTGAACACATTGGGACAGGTTTCAGAGGCTTTTGAGGACTTTTACAGGTGTTTTTTCCAAAGAGAAGCTCAGGGAAGCTTATGGCCACATGTAGAGGAGGTCATGCCCGGATGAGCCATGATCCGTTTTCAGAGATTTATTAGTCATTTTTGGGGTTTTTATGTGTTCTGATCTCAATGGTACAGTCTATTTTTCCATTGGAGTTGAGTAGCAGCTTGTAAAATAACTTTTGATAAATTAATCCCAAAGAGCCAAGTCCATTGATGGAGGCTCAAGGAGATGTAGCCCGGAGGGGGGTGAATTCCTTTATCATGTTGTGATTGTTCTGAGTTTGATGGTTTATTTGATGCAATTTATGTTGCTGTGTTTTTATCTAAAGCACTTATTTAACCATTTAAAAGAACATTTGCTCACACATAAGCATTTACAAGAAGATACATAAACTTGGCACATAATTTGTCTTGCATATTTTAACACATGAAGAAAGGTCCTGTAAAGTTTATTTTTATGAAGTAGAGGGTGCTTGCATAGCATAACAAGTCAGCCTTCTATTTTCAGATCAGATAGATAGATAGATAGATAGATAGATATATACTAGCGAAATCGACAACGGGTGATTCTCGTACTCACGTGACATGGGGTTGATTCCCATCTGCTACCTCTATAACCTCCAGGTGCGTTCACACAGCCCGCAAGCATGGGGCACGAATAAATTGGGGTGAGAATCGAACTTGAGACCTCCTTTACATACTTCCTTCCATTTACACAACACTTGCTAGTCGGTCTACACCCCGGCGGGCCCCACTTAGGTTATATTATGATGCAATATTATATTAATTATATTACATTATGATGTAAATAAATCACGTCAAACATTTATTATAATCAATTACATCAATATAACCTCATTTAATTTAAATGTGTTTAATATTCATGCAAACTTTGAAATGCGGGGAGGTAGGTTCAGGCCTTCCGCCCTTTTTGTTTGTTCCTTTTGTCATCCCCAAACATCCGGAGTCCCGAAGCCCCGAACTGTCGGAGCTCTAGAGTCCCAAACTCCCAAAGGGCCCACACTTCATGTGATCTTGTATTAAATATTAAATTAAAAAGGGAAAAGGGTTGGTACTTTATTACGTACCAATATCATAATAAACTTATTTAAAATATATCATATTATATTACATCTCTTTTTTCGGAGATTGCACCCAGGTTTATAAGGTCTCCAATATTTTATTAATATTTAAAAATGAGAGAGAGAGAGAGAGAGATCTCTGGGTCAATCTCCTTCAGCTCATCCAACACATCCTTTATACTCAAATCTCCTAGAGCATCGGAGTTCTGAAGCTCCGAAGTGGCCCCACTTATGGGCGTTTCCATATTATTTAATATTTAAAAAGAGCTAGTTTCATTCATGTGTAACCATTTTAATAAACCTTAATATAATATAATTTATTATTTATATTCCTCCAAAATTACGCCGAGGTTTTAAATTCTCCAATATTATATTTAGTAATTGAAAAGAGAGAGAGTGTGTTCTCTGGGTCAATCTCCTTTGGCTCTTCCATGCAACTCTTCATTCTCAATTAACCTAGAGGGAGTTCCGGAGTCCCGAAGGGGGCCCACTTGTAATTACATTGCGGTTTAAATACAATAAAATATTTTGGATTATAATATAATATATATTGTATTAAAGGTATATTATATTGAATTATGTTAATTGATCACATTAAATACAATAATTTAATTAATTGTATTTCTTACCTTTACAACCTTGTGTGGGGAAAGAAAGGGTTCAAGCATTTGGCTACTTTGGCTCATGGAATCCCATCACCCAAACATCCTGGAGCTCTAAACTCTTGAAGTTCTGAAGACCACAAGATGGTTAAAGCATTTGGTCACCATTTATTATTCCCTCTTGTGTTTGACATTAAAATAATAATAAATATATTCTCTTTGGTCTTAGGTCTTTTACACTCCAGGGGCTTTAACCTCCATTTTCAAAATAATAATAATAATAATAATAATACATATATTTCCATAGTCTTACTCAATTTTGTTACCTGGAAGATTTAAAGGAAATTATTTTGTCTTATAGAAAAATAAGGAAAGGAAAAACATAGTTTTTGGCCTTATAAAGGGATTTAATAAAAGTTTATATTTCAAGGAAATTTCTCCATCCCGGAAATTAAAATATTATTACTGTGATTTACTGCTCTTACTAAATTTAAGGGAAATGGTCCTAAGACAAAGATTTACCTCCATAGTAAATTCAGTGTTTCTACCAGGATTTACTGCCCACCAAAATTAAGGGGATTCTTCCCAAATTTAGAAGATTTAACACAATTTAAACATAAATGTTTATTTATTCCCCAAATAGAATTTTGAGAACATTTTTATTTTAATTCGTTTAGACCAATTTCATGTTTAAGTCCTAATTATTTTTCCTCAATAATTATTTATAAGGACTTTTAATGTTTTCCCATATTTGGGATTATTTCCTAAAGTCCACACATATCTAATATCCTCTAACTTTTCTCGCATGGGATTTGAGGGCATACTAAAATGGAGCACTATTACGCAGAAAAATCTCTCTCTCTTCTTTTAGAGGTGTTATAGAGATTTTTAATTGTTTAGTCATCAATTCCCAAGCATGCATTAAACTGTACAGCATAGTCAAACACAACATCCACTCCCAAAAATATTATCTTTGCACATAGATAGTCGAGAGATAAGAAATTAAATCAAAAGAGCTTCAGATAAGAAATTCTCTTTATTTTGCTTAAATTTCTCAAGTCACTTTTGTCAGAAATTAAACTTACGCAGTTCTAAAACATAGTATAAAATTTTCTCTGATCTAAACTACAGAGATTTAACCAAATATACTTATCTCGAAACCAGATAATGATGCAACTGATGAAAGGGGTGTTATTTTCCTCCCAACCGTAGGCACAACAAATCCTAGACGAATTTACCATTGGCCACCCCCTAGCTAGATCATGATGCTTCTTGTTCAGAAACAACCAGTGACGAAGATCACTCTCCTCCTCCCATAGGAACTTGGCAGATCAATTTTCTCTCCACCAAGAAAGGGGGTCTACAATGAGTGCTTCCTCATTCACTCATCTTCTCTGCAACCACGTTTATCAGCTTGGACTGAAAACGTTGCCCAACAAATTCATGTACCCATAACATATTTGTTTCTAAGTTCTCTTCAAAACTAGAGAGATGCACATGCTCTCCCTCCTCTGAAAATGGTCACTAGACCGATTCCTCTTTTATCCTCCTTTCTGCCCACAATTTTCCTTTATTTTCTTACCTTCCTCAGCAAGATTTCATGGGTCCAAATCCCCATTTCGTGCTCATGTCAGGAATTTTTTCAGATGGGTACTTTTCCCATATCCTCATTGACTCTTGAGGAGGACTTCCCAACTACCAACCTGACTGGTAATTTACTTTTCTGGGTCAGAGGATTGTTTTGGGTCTGAATAATTTAAATCAAATAGAGTACTGGTCTAGTCAGGGTCATCTCAACCATTGTTGGTTCCCCTCACCATCTCTCTCATACATCATGATCTACCTTGGAAAACCCCTTCAACAATGATGCAACACTTTCCATTTTATTTAGTAACAGAAATACATACATTCCCTTTTATAACAAAAAGGCTCATCATTTCCAACAAACACACATATTTAGTCTGCCCATAGTATTTTAGCAGGTTATAGTTATATTTACAAGTTGGGGGAAACATGGGTATTACAGGGGAGCCCTATAGGCTTTCGGCCTTTGGGATCTAGACCAGTCTTAAGACAATGCACACTTATCACTCCGAACGAGGATTCTCTATAAAGTAAATCCGATGATCTCGCATGATATGATTGCGGGAAAGGTGGATCTGATAGCCTTGCTAGATTTGGACCTTGGGGCAACTGTAAGCGAAGGTGAATATAATTCCCTATGAGGGAGAGCCTTGTAAGGATTAAGGTTCTAGATAAGGATCAAGGTTCCAGACTCATCAATGAAATGGTGTTAAAAAACAAATCCGGCTAAGGTTTGGGTAAGACAAGGCTTAGTTCGTAATGTTGATTCTTGGCTTCAAATGATAGACAAGATCTGTGTAGAGAGAAGTCTAGGAAAGAGGAAGAATATCAATGGATTCCCCACATGTATTTCAAGGCTAGAGCGGTCATGTAAAGGAAGTAACACTGCGAACCTTCTCCTACAACCAAAAAAAAGATGACATTAGTTATGTGAGTAAGAAGACAATTTCCATTATACCATAAACATTACATTCTATGCCTTCAACAAACTTACGAATGAGTGTTGAGTTTGTTCAAAGATAATCATCCACGATCTCGGATGTTGTAGATAAGTGTCATGAAATATGCATGTACTAAGTCTTAAGTTCATAGAAAGGATTAATGATCTTGTGATTCAAGCTAAAATTTTGAAACTGAAGAGTATGATCAACACATGAGAGCATAAAGATGAATGCATTATGAACAACACGCAAGCAAGAGGATGCATAATTTAAGTTATCCATTCAAAAAATCCTCAAAAACAAACTCATGCAAGACTACAATATAACATCAAACTCTGTATCCATATAGGATCATCAAATACTTCAGAATTTGCAAAAGTTATTAAATATAGCTTCTCAATTATCATCATACAAATGTCAATGAAGCATCATAAGTCAAGAATCATTATGAAGACATTTGAAAGCATAAGATCACAAGGATTAACAAACCTCCTCAAAGACAATCATCAATAAAGATCAAGCCCCCAACTCCCTCAAGGTAGATAAAAAATAACATTAGTCTCAGGTAGTAGTGGATTAGGCATTAGAGTTGAAATTTTAGTATGGGTGGGGGCTTTCCTTTTGCCTGTAAAAGTAAAAGTAAAAGGGGGTTTGTTGTGGTCAAAAATAGTATGAAGGACTGTAATGATCATTATACAATGAATTATATATGGTGGTTCATATGAGCACAAGAACAGTGGTTACGGTAGCGTACAACATATGGCTAACGATAGTGGTTGTGCAATCAAATTGTGGTTGTATTTAATTAAGTTTGTACATATTTTAAAATGGAAGTTGAGTGAATTGTAATACGACCAATCTGGTGGTGGAAAATGTGTATGGAATAGTAGCATGTGAATTTAGCAGCATATCAAATTGTTAAGTACAAATTGCACAAATACCAACTAGAGGTATTTTTAACCCACAAATTCATCAAGAGCTTGGCTCTAGTGCCAAATGGTATAAACAATTATTGTTTATTATTGAATTGGTAGAGTATTTTTGCAAGTATAAAATAGAATATTGAATAAGAAATTGATGATGTTATAATCATCTTTGTGATGATATGCATTATATGTATTGACTAGTCACAAGGGTAAGGGGTGTGTGGCATTTGACCTTTCATCAATGTAGTAATTATATTATCATCATCATCATCATCATCATCATCATCATCATCATCATTATTATATTTCTAGTATCATTTTGTTTATTACATTCATCTCTTTATTTGAAGCATGGAAAGGATGAGGCCATTGGAGGCTTCCCGTGACTAGGGATGACTCGGGGAAGCTCCAAATTTATCAAGAAACCCCTTGAATGCAATCTACCAATTGTCCAAAGGTGAGATCCATTGCAAGAAAATGTTAGATTTAGTTGTAGGACGAGTAAAAAGGTTTCCTCCATGCCCAATAGTGTTTTTCCACCATAAAGGAAAAATCATTGACTTGAGGAGCGTGTTGGTTTCCCAAGCCAACGATTTACCTCTTAAATACTAAATTGTTGGCTTGAAAGGATAGTAGCCCTCTAAAGTTAGCAATTCAAGCTTAGGGTTTGAGGTGGGTGAAATTACCTATTGTAGGCAAAGGAAAAGCAACTTTCCTTTACTATTTTTAGATGGAAATCTAAAGAAAAGCCTCCCAAGCCTCAATCGCTAGGTTGGAATGCCAAAAATCTTTCATACCCAACAATTGGGATTCTTTGCATGCCAAAGTTAGTGATTTGGACAAGAGAGGACAATCGCTCACCTCAACCGCAAGTCTACCTTCCAAAGTGAGAGATTGAGCTTTCTTTCCCTTGGAATCCAACAAATTAGTCTAAGAATCCTAATTGTTGTCCTTGGGTAGTAGGTAGCCTCCCGTGTCAACAGTTGGCTTCTTAGTTCCTCATGGGAGTGATTTGTCATTTTCCTAATTTTGGAAATATTTTCTTGATTTGTAACTTCTCCTTCAATGTTGCATGTGAATTGATTTGTCTTCTTAAGGATCAATGCTTCTCTTATCTTCCTTATTCATTCTTTCATTCATTCATGCAACTCCGTCCTCACTTTCTTGTTGTTATTTTCTCTTTTTCCATTGAATTTGTAGGTCTGAATCTATTTGTAACTTTTACAAGTTACAGGCAAGTCTTTTCTCCATACTAAGGTGACACAGACTACTTCCTAAGCTCATAGATAGTGTTTACTACCCTCTTAGAAATCAATTTGTATGCCCTCTTAATGTTTTTTGCTACCCATCTCTACATGTTTCAGTATCCACAATTGTTGGGTAGTTTGTAGTTGCATGCACACTTGTTTTCACCTTTAGATGAAGCGTACCTTTTCTCAAAGCAAGAATGTTGAGCTTGGAGTTGTCCAAATCATTCCTCTCTCTCAAAACTTCAATTTGAAAGAATTATAAACATCAGAGGGGTTCCAAATAACATTGGGATCATTGACCAATATTTGCAGTGTGTTTTTGAGTTGTAAGCGTTGTTTGTATAGAAGAAAATCATAACCCTTGGAAGTTACAACAAAGGGGAATAAATCATTATCACCAGACCTAGATGAAATTTTCAAAGACATGATTTACTATCCAAAAATGCCTCGAATCCCACCTATTCATCCCTATAACATATCTATAGTTACACATAACCTCCTCAAACCATCATTAGTGGATATAAAAACCAAGGAGAAGAACAAAATGATTTCAATGTCAAGGTCGCACATCTACACTAGGTGGGAGCTAGAGAAATTTTTTTTCCATCCAAAGACTTGCTATAAAGCTTGATTGAAAATGTGAATGTTACTAGGCACATATTGGATGTGTGGAATGGTGACATAATCGAGCGGTTCAATGTTATTATTATCCAAAGGATGTACAATTTCCCACCTCCTATAGTATCAATGAGCCTTGGGTGGTTGTAGGAGTTTGACAAAGTGCACAATGTTCTCAACATTGTGAAGGGATGGAGGTTTCCAACTAAATTGTTTTGAATAACCAAGAGAAAGGTATATTTGATAAAAAAATTTGTAAATGGAATTCCAAGACCTAGCGGTACTGATGAACCAATTGTATGGGAGATTAGACACATGATACAAATGGTTACACGGAATCCCAATCACATACGAGGTGCTCAAGAATGGGACTATATTCAATTGGAAAACATCATATCTAATAATATTTCTCTATGTATTCGAGAGGTCAAAACATCATTGGACAATCACATACTTGAGTTTTACATGGTATCCTATCTTATGGATTAGGTGTGTGCATTCTCATACTTCTCCAATCTCAAGCCCATCTAGAAACCTTCCTTTAGTCTTGTACATGATTAGTTTCAAGGATTATGGATAACTAGATGATCATGAAAATACTCCACCATATGTGACTTTGTATTGGCCCCTTGTATGAGAGCATCCATGGTAATAAGTGCCCCATTATTTTCTCTTGAGGCCATCATGGTCTTGAAGCAAATTGACAATTGGTAATTATTGGAAAAAAGTTGTTACATAAGGATATACAAGGTATCCACTGCTCCTCATGTTTTGATTTGGCACATGCTGGTTTGATTGTTAATCAGAGAGATAGCCTTTCAAGCTATATTTCATGGAGCGACAATGAAGTGGAAAAAGAGAAAGAAGAAACTTCAGCCAATTTTTTTTATTAAAATTGGAGTTTATCAAATCTTTGACATAGCACATGGGGATAATTAGTCTTAAAGTTTTAAACATCAGTCTCTGCTTAGAGTTGATTAAAACATATGATCATCATTAGGTGGTTGACAATTTATTTATATATCTATCCTTGGTTTGGATATTGTGTCATCGGAAGAATAAAAAGGAAGAGATATATAGAAGAGCCTTAGACTACAAAGAGGTGGTAGAAATAAGAGCACATCATGTTGAAGTGCTTCTATCTCCACCCCCTTGTAAATTTGGCACAATTTTTATTACAACCCCTAAGTAGTTGAAGAAAAGATCTGAGATTGAAAAAGGAGTCCCAATAGTCAATCTACCGATAGAGGTGCCAAGAACCAATTGCACAAGGGAAATTGAGTCAGTTGACATCCAAAACCTTGAAAAATTTGCGTACTCGATTCCCAAGGAGTGTTCAAAGGAGGAGAATTTGGTTACAAGCCACAATGACTATCTTCTATTATGTGACGGGACAAGAAAAATGGAGGGAAACATCATCAAAGGGGAGAACAATGGAACTATAATGGAAGCGACAAGAAATTTAGTGGGCTTAGCATAATGGTTTTCAAAGGATTTGATGAATCTTGAGCCCGATGTAGAAGAGGAATGTCAAATCGACACCTTTGAGTTCCATTTCATACACCAACTTCTATATAAGGATGTCAATCAAGAAGAAGTGGAGTGAGAAGAAACAAATGAAAGTTCAAAAACTACAGAGTATATCTCAAATGTGGATGATGCACACCTTCTAACAATAGGAGCATTATGGGTCCCCTTTACACAATTGTTTGAAGAAAAGTTGAATAAAATGCATACCATCCTCCTAACTATGAGCAAGGATAATGTGGAACTCAAAGAACAACTTCTGAAACAGAAATGTCAAATAGAGGACAAGACAATGCTTACAAGAAAGGCCATCGTGCTACAAGATAGGCTTGTCCCCTTAGTGAATGATTATTTCACCAAGCTCGTTAGCATATGCTCCTATGGGATTTGGTGACCAATTTTAGCCATCAAGTCATTAAAAATTTTCTATATATTAGAAAGCCACGGTCCCAATTAGTGTAATGTCTTCATTGGTCGAATCAATATGACCCAATTATGAGTCATGTTCATGTACTAAGTTCATTCAAAGCTTCTGTAATGAGTGCACACATGGATTTTGAATATCGTAGTGTGAAAATAGCGTAAAGGGAGGCACTCAACCTCTTAAATAAAATGTTGAATTTTTTGACAAATGTTCAAGTCACAAGAGTCTTACTAGTGTATCCACTTAAGTGCCTCAATGAAGATACCCATGCCCTCAAGTATCTCAAAGAGAGGGTCATCTAGAGCATAGACTCAAGGAAACTCAATGCCAAAGAAATTATTTATGCCAACAATGTAGTCCTAGAAAGTTGCATAATGCTTCCAACTAAGTAGGTTGAAAGGTTAATACATACATTTGATGAGATAACCAACAAAAGAATTAGTGTGGAATTTAGGTTGGTTAGTCTTAGGCCAAAAGTTGAAAGTGTGGTTAATGTACATGGGATGATGTTGGGTGAAAAATTCACCCAACTAAAATGTTATACTTCAAGCATGACCAACTTGACTATTAGCTAGTTTTATTTTTGGTCCAAAAAAAATAAAAAATTCAAGAGAGAGTAGAGATGGAAGGTGAAGTGTCACTTAGGAGGCCAATAGTCACCTTTTTTTTTTTATAAAGAGAACTATTGCCTTCATTTGCAAGGGAAATTTTCTTTGCATTATAAGATATATTTAGTTGTGAATATAGAGGTCATTGTTAGCCAATGTTTTCATACTCTTGAGATCTATGCTTGGTTGTGGACTATTCTCTCCTCTCCTAGATCTCTTTTTTTAACTAAAACTGGTGGATTTGATACTATAAAAAGATGTGAGGGAAACTCACAACAGAAGTACAACATAAGAACATTCATGCAAATACAGGGTCACTCATTCCTCTAATAAGGACCTCTGCCCCGAGAACAACAAAGTTTGCAAGAGTTCAAAAATGGAAGTTTCGACAATAATTCTAACATAGTAAATTTTCTAGAAAACTCCTAAACAAAACCAAAATTTACACTGCATCCACTTATCATTTTAAGGGGGATGGAAAATTGCTTCTTGGTATGATGTCAGTGAGGGGAATTTCAAGTCGGGGAGGTTGAGATGATCATCAAGAGAGGAGGCTTCATCAAAGCGGCATGTGTTGAGTATGCATTATATTCTTTGCACGACTAGTCTCAGTGTCCGCGTTGCGTCAAATGTGCGGGAAGTCATAGGGGGGGCCACTAGCCACCGCCTGGAAAGGGGAGAGAAACCCCCCTTTCTCGGGCGGTCACAGGGGGGTTCAGGGGCAACACCCCTGGAAAACAATTTAGCGTTTTTTGCATCCATTTTTAGCAGTTTTTTGGCACTTGGTTTTCACTGATGGTTTTCTAATTCTGGTTAAGGAATTAGGGTTGTTGACTAATCTGAGTTAATGGATTAGGGATTTTTGACTAATCTGAGTCAAATTATATAATGAATATAATATTAGAGGTGTGGTTCTAAACAAGTTGTTGGTTTTCCAGATTTGGGTTTCTAGGGTAAAAATATATGTGTAATGTGTGTGTGTGCCATCATATCCTTTTTGTTTTTATTAAGAATTTGTTTGTAGTAATTAATTATATAAGGTTAAAATCTACATTTAGTATCTGAGTTGTTATTGGCTTCAAGGGGACGCCTTTGTGGCTAATGGTTTGGCTCAAGCTTATGATAAGCCTTATTATAGTGGGAGATTTGTCGTATCGATTCTTTAGGTGGAAAGAAATGGTGAGCAGTTTGAAAATAGAGATCGAGAAATTTAATGGGAAAACTTTTGAGATATGGAAGCTCAATATGGAATATTTGTTGGTGGACACAGATCAGTGGATCACAATCGATATAGGTATTGCACCTACAAGAACGTCAGCAGAAGACTTGGCAAAGTTGGATCAGAAGGTGAAGAGAACAATCTTGTTGTGCCTCTCAAATTCAGTATTACTGAATATGTCAAGGGAAGCTACGACCAAGGATTTACAGAATAAGTTGGGAACTTTGTATCAGTCTAATTGTAATATCCTTGACCCAAATTATTAATTCTTCCTATGTGGAAATGATATGAAACCCTTACAATAATTTTCTCAATGGGGAATATTATCAAACACATGGCAAGAACACATAAATAGCACATAATAATATGGCATCTTATTATGAATGGAAACAATAATACAAATATCTCTAGTGGTTGTAAAAACAATTGTAGAACAAGACTAGGAATATAAACTATTAGCTGCTAGGAAGATACACAATCTGCTACAAAACACACAAGGAAACCCGGTATGATGCCAACATAGAAATGAAGGCTCTCCAAGCCTCCCAATGATCTTCTCCAGTATACTTCAATATATTCATAAAATAAAACTAGAAAAAGACTCCAGATGAAATCTCCTTTGTCTATCTAGGGTGGGTATTGCACCACCGAAACTAAAAAGGCACTGGAAAGTTTTTTCCCAAAACCCCAATGAAAACGTTGACTATAAGAGCACTCAAACAAAATATCAAATCATAATTACCAAAGTAGTAGGCTCACTTTCTATTTATTCTTATTCTCTGATTCTTATAGATCTTCCTTCTTGACCAAATCAAACCCTCACTTGATTAAAATATAATTGTTTATTTTATTTAATATCTCTTTAGGGTTTGATAATTTGACACCCCTTTTTCTTTGTTGACTATAGCCTTCGAAAGTCACAGGCTAATGGGTCATCAATTGGATGGGGACATTACACTAATTTCATGGTAAACAAATTGTTCCTTTGGAAGAAGTTGTATACTTGAGGATGAAATATGGAGACTCAATGACAAAGCATTTGAACCCCTTCAATACAATTGGTAAGTTATTTATTATATGTTGATATTAATATTTCTGATGAAGATACGTGTATCAGTTTATTATGCTATTTACCAGAATCATGGGATAGTCTGGTTGTGGCCATAGGTAGTAATATAACTACTTTAAGTTTCGATGATGTGGAATCATCTTTGTTGTCGGAGGAGATTGTAAGGCCTGTCCAAATAGAGCCTTAAAAACATAAATTTAAACATAGAATGGCTATCATAATTTCTTTTATGTTCTCTATTTAGCATAATAACAATTCACTGTTCAATAGAATTTAAAAATGAGCAGAATGATAATGAATAACATATTCAACATAGTAAAAAAAAATGAACAACATAACAATAATGAACACAGCATAATAATGATAATAAATACCTCAAACTGATGTTGTTCTCCACTCTGTCCAAGCTAAAGCTCTGCCCAAAACTGACTAACCTCCCAGCCAGCTAGGAACAACCTATCCGGCTCCCTAGCCCCAAGATTCCTTTCGGTTTCCTGGCCCTCGAGCCCAAAATTCCTAGCAACAAGTGCCCCCTTTGAAAGTCCTCAAACAAGTTGCAAGTGAAACCAAAAATACAGATGCAGTCCAAAATTCTTTCTCCCTTCCCTTTATCTTCTCCCTCTCCCATAAAATAAAATAAATATCTTCCCCCCCAAAAGAGCTATCTCCTCCCTTATCCAACCACCTTATCCCCCCATTAAACCTCAACCACATTATCCCCCCATTAAGTCTCAACCACCTTATCCCCCCCCTTCCATAAATGGGTCCATCTACCAATACAATTGTATTATTAACTAAGTCTTCATAATTAATATAAATAAATAAAATCTATTTTAATAGTTTATTAAAATAATATTTATTAATCTAATACTTATTAAACTAATATTTATTAAACAAATATTTAATCATGATAAATAAATAATTAATTAGGTTTGTTACAGAGATGAGACAGAAGAACATTGAAGGACATAACACATATGCATTATTTGCAAGAGGATGCTCCCAAGATAGAAATAGATCTAAGTCCTCAAGTGGGAGATTCAAATCTAAAGGAAGATCTAAATCTCTTGGAAATTTGGTAAAGGTATGTTGGAGATGTGGAAAAGAAGGGCACTATAAGAAGCAATGTAGATCCAAAAGTGTTGAGAGAGGGAAGGGATCTGAATATGCTCCTTCTACATAAGCAAAAACCTCCATAGAAGAAGGAGGGGATGTGTACTTGTCTTCGTCAAGCACACATGTATATCATGAGGCATGGTAGGTTGACTTAGGTGCATCCTTTCATATGACTCCCCACAGGGAGTGGTTCTGGAATATGAAAGGTATGATGGAGGTGTTGTTTTCATAGGTGGTGACTCAACAACCAAAATAATAGGATGAGGAAAATTCAAGTTGAAGCTCATGGATGGAAGGATTAGAACACTCCTTCATGTTTTTCACATCCTAGGATTGTCCAGAAATTTGATTGTTGTAAGCAAAATGGATGATGCAGAGGTAAAAACAATGTTTGAGAAATAAACTTGTAGGATGATTCAAGGAGAAATGGTGTTCCTAAAGAGAGTTCAAATTGGAACTCTGCATAAGCTATAGGGAAGAACTATTAGTGATGGATTCAATAGCTCCATTGTTCCTAAGATTGGAGCTCGATCCAGGAGAATCCAAGAATGCTCACAAAGGTCTAGAAAGATATGGAACATCCACAGAGGTCCATAATGTAGCTGTAATGCTCAAAATTTGACCGTGCCAAATTCTCTCAAAAACACCATCAATGCATAGATCTCGTCATCATATTTCCAATGGTGCAAATGGAAAGTCAAACATAGTTCCTATACAAAAGTTATAAGCCGTCAAAGTTTCAGTCAAACCTGGAAAAAAGGTCAAAGGGAAAAGTAAAGGAGGTGACACGTGTCACCACTACAAGGGTGACATGTAGCATGTAATTATTGGTACCTGAATGGGCATATCGTACCTCTAGGTGGACAAATTACAGGTTGACAAGTGACACACAACTGGAACACTCCTATGCTGACAAGTGGCAAGGTCATGCAATGAGAGGTTGCCATGTGGCAACCTCCCATTGGCCAATATTGGTTAGTGCATGTTAAAATTATGAAGTCGATGGGGTTCGAACCTATGACCTCCATAACCTCCCAAGACTTAACATATCCCCCACTACCAAAGTGCCATACTTTAGGTCTTAACGTACATATGGTTGCAATTATATTTAAAATTGTAATAAATTTCAAATGGGCAGCCAAAGGGTTGAGGGCCTAAGCCCTTGAACCTTGGATCTTGATCTATATGTATACCATGTAACCACACTTAATCCGTGGGGATATTAACATTCAATGGGTTTTAAACCATAGTATATGGCTTTATTATATGCCATATATATCCAACGAATATTCCAACGGATTATTATATATATATAGTATTTAGTTAAACTATATATATATATATATATATATAACTTTAACAATAATTATAACCACTGAATATAGCACATGGAAAATGTCGATTGGTGGGGCTTGAAACCCCGACCCGCCAACTATGACAACGACCTCAACAAGCTTTGTTAACCAACTTTCCGCTAACTAATAGTTGGTTACAACTACACCCTAATAATAGTTAAAGGGTAACATGAGTTTTGGAGGACAGTTAAGGGACCATGCCCTATTTAATGGGTATGCAGATCGAGGTTGGGGGCATTAATTAATGCATAATTTAGTCTCGTAACTCATGCCCAAGGGTACCAAATTTCTGAGGCTACATCGTAAAGTGTGCCAAAGGGTACCTTGACGGATTTTCGATAACTTATACTCATTTTGCATGATTTTTCTCCAGGAATCCAATAGTGCACTTTGTTTCTGCATTTGGGAAACATATTAAAAGTTCATTGTAAAACACAAGTATTTGAGCATTAATAAAAGAAGGTCTCTATTGGAAATGGACTCGGAGAGGTAGCCCAAATTGGGTGAACTTCATTTTTCCAACTTGTGTATGTGATTATATTATTTTTGTGCATTTCAAGTTCAATTATTTGCAAGTTATTTTATCATTAAAATGGAATTGGTTAGATAAGTTTTTCACATGTAATTTGCATACAGTCAAGCGATCATTTTATTTTGAAGATCAAGTAGATTATTTTTATGTATTGAAAGATTAATAAGCATCTAAGGATTTTTCGGATCAAGTTGGTATCAGAGAAGGTTTGACAAGTATTTTTCAAGTGGATGCTTACAAGAGCCAACCTCAAACTTGGTAAAGGAAAACTTGCAAGTTATAAGTCTGAGATTGGAAAGAGATCTTGAAGACATAAGATGGCTTCTGAAAAAGGAGAAGGAGAAGATCAATCCATGAGTCATGAATAGATCAGAGCTACGCTTCAATCACTGAAAGAAACAATAGATGAGTTAGAACGAAGAATTCAAAATCCTGTAAGCGGAGAATATTTGGTAAAAGGAGGAGGAGGTGAAGTTGGTGGACCTTCAGAGCCCCCTTTCCCTTCCTCATCATCATCATTAGTTTCTTATGAAGTGAGTAAACATTATTCTCATCAAAATAATTCCTCTAAGAATTTTGAGCATAATCTGCCATTACTAAAATTTGATGTCAATTTCGAATTGCCAGCCTATGATGGATAATTGAATGCGATAAATTAGACAATTGGATCAAGTAGATAGATATATATTGTAGGGTTAAAAATATCATGGACAAGCTTGCAAAGATATAGTTAGTTGCTCTTCGACTAAGTGGCATTTCCTTAATGTAGTGGGAGAGTATGATGCAAGTTGATCTTGTTCAAAAGGGTAAAGTAACCTCTTCCCGGGATAAGTTTGCTAAGGATATAAAGAAACAATTTTATCCACTAGCACATATGCAAATGACAATGATCGAGTGGTAGAATCTAATATAGGTTAAAGGCCAGAACATTCAAGCATATACACAATAATTCAAAAAGAAGGCATTATCACTAGGAATTCCATTGTATACTCATGAAACTCTTCTGAAGTATATTGGTGGCATGCACTCATATCTTTGTCATACTATTCTAATTTTTATCCCTACTACATTGATAAGGTGTCAGTACAAGCTACACATCTAGAGGCTAGTAAGGGTAAGCATGCGAGTGAAGATAAGAAGACATCCAAGTTCGAAAATAAACTGAAAGGAAAATGGAAGAGTAAGAAATCAACCACAGTGAAGCAAGTTGAGGGAAGACCTACATGTTCCCACTATAAGAAAAATGGACATGAGGAATCACAATGTTGGAAGTTGCATCCAGAATTATGACCAAGAAAATTCAAGGATAAAGGGAAGCAGAAGACTGTTGCATCAACTCATTAGGATCTAGGGTCAGATTCTGGAGATGAATCCAAAATCATGGCCATAGGAAGCAAAGATATATCAGCGATCAATTCAAATTCTTGAGTTCAATCCACCAAAATGGAAAGTGATATTGATCAAAAGAAGAGAAGTGGGATTTTTCATGTCGGAGTTATAGTCAAGCATACTAAGGTAGATACTTTATTTGAAAGTGGATCTCAAGTTAACCTAATATCTGAAGCTATTGTTAAGAAGCTGGGATTAAAGATGACACCTCACAAAAATCCATATCCATTAGGTTGGGTGTGAGACGATGCTAAGTTGCACGTAACAAAACATTGTAAGATCAGGTTTGAAATTACAACTAAGTTCTTTGATGAGGTCGAGTCATGTTGTGCCTCTTGACATTTGCAACATTGTCTTGGGTAGTCCATATCTATTTGATATAAAGGTTGTATTCTATCGAGAATAAAATAACATCATTTTTTCAAGGATGGGGTTGAATATATTGACAAGGCTCATCGCATCAAAATTAATGTTTCTTTAGTGATTACAGGGAAAATGAAGAGACTCATGACTGTAAATAAATATTTTGTTCTCATGATAGTGAAACAGAAAGAAGAAGATATAACGGATGCTTTATCAGGTTGTGATCCAAATCATAAACATTAATTGATAAACATCATATCTAATTATGATGAGATGTTTCAGGAACCTATAGAGTTGCCTCCTAAAAGAGAGGCTGAACATGAAATATATTTGCAGCAAGATGCTCCTCTTCTGAACATTGGAATGTACAGGTCATCAGTAATTGAGAATGCAGAAATAAAGAAGCAAGTTTAGGAGCTTCTTGATAAAGGAATCATAATACCAATTTCCTCTCTATTTGGTTCTCCTATTGTTTTAGTTTCAAATAAATATGGCACGTGGAGGATGTGTATTGATTTTCAACCCCTGAACAATATTATGGTCAATAACTGTTATCCTCTTCCCAAAGTTGATGATCTATTAGATCAGTTAAATAATGTTTTTTATTTCACTAAGTTGGACTTGAGAAGTGGTTACCATCATATCATAATTGCAGAAGGCAACATATGGAAAAGTGCATTCAAGACCAAGAAAGGCTTGTTCGAATGGTGGGTTATTCCATTTGGGTTATGTAACGCACCAGAAACATGTATGAGAGTGATGAATGGTGTGTTTTGACCCTACATAGATGATTTTGTTATTGCATATCTAGACGATATATTGATCTTTAGTCAAAGATGGGAAGATCATATAAAGCATGTCAAGACAACCTTTGAACTCTTGGAGAAGGAGAAGTTGTATATCAAGTTATCTAAATGTGAATTTGGAAAAAATTCTCTGGTATATCTGGGATACATTGTAGGGAATATTGGTTAGCTAAAGATATATCCCACAAAATTAGAAGTCACTGTAAAATGGCCCAATCCAACTACTTCCACCAAAGTCAGGAGCTTCTTAGGAGCAGTATAGTACTGGACTAAATTCATTGCTAATTTCTCATACATAGCAACACCTCTACATGCATTAACAAGTATTAAGCAAGTCTTTCAATGGGAAGGAAAGCATCAGAAATCCTTTGAGACATTGAAGGAAAGGATAAGAAAAACACCAGTTTTTGCACTGCCATATCTACAACAACCATTTGAGATTCAAACCGATGCAAACAGATATTCCATAGGCACAGTCTTGATGCAACGAGGTAAACCTATATGTTATCATTATGAGACTTTCACTCAATATATGATTAACTATCCAACATATGATAAGGAATTGTATGTGTTGGTACAAAGTGTAAAGAAATGGAAGCATTGCTTAATGGGAAAGGAGACAATAAGTCATATTGATCATCAACCATTATAGTATTTGCAGTGACAAACCAAGCTACAATAGTCATGAAACTTTAAGTGGATGGGTTTTATACAACAGTTTCATTTGGTAATCAAGTATAAGAAGGGTATTCATAACAAGGTTGTAGATATGTTTTCAAAACCAATAATTCATGCATCTACAATACTGATATATAATCCTTTAGCACATGAAAGTTATGAAGAACAATATGCTATGGATGATGATTTTAAAGAAGTATATGATGCATTAACTCACGGAAATCAACAGTCAGATTATTATATGCATGAAAATTTGTTATATCATATTGGAAAACTATGTATACCAAGGGATGAAAGAGTGAATGTAATCGGAGAAGCTCATACATCTCTCATCTCTGGTCATTTTGGGGTTGGTAAGATTGTTGCACAGTTACAAAGGTATTGTTATTGGCCTTAGATAAATGAGATAGTTTCCAAGTATATCAAAGGGTGTGTTATGTGTGCCACAAGTAATCCTAGCAACAAAAAGCTAGGATTATATACACCACTTTCAGTACCTTCACAACCATGGGAAAGTATCTCCATGGACTTTGTAGGGGGTTTGTTGATGTCCAGTATAGGTCATGATTGTCTATATGTCGTGGTGGACAGATTTAACAAGATATGTATTCTAATGCCATGCCATGTCACAATTGAACAGATAACACATATGTTCTTCATTGATGTATGGGTTCATTTTGGACTTCCTACATCTATTATATCAGATCGAGACTCTCGCTTTTTGGGAAATTTTTGGTCTAATTTATGATAGATAATGGACACTAATTTGAAGATGAGCACAACTTTTCATTCGTAGATAGATGGATAGACAAAGGTGGTGAACAGAACAGTGGTACATCTACTTCGAGGATACTTGTTGGATAGGAAATTTGGATGCAATAGAGGAGCAGATATAAAAAATTAGCGAAGTAATTCAAGGATTTTGCAACAGGATTGGAGAGTTGGAAGCACACATCACACTAGGTACACCAACAACGGAGAAGGAACAGAGAGACAAAACAACCATAACCACAATCACAAGCATTAAGAGTCTCGAAGAGGAGTGTGTGAGGCTATGTGTAGAAAGCACGTGGATGTGGACACAACTGACGGTGAATCTGGAGCTGAAGGAAATCTAGAAAAGAGTAAGAAGTGCACATGAGAAGGTGCATAAAGCCAATGAAAGAATAAACACTCTACCACCAGCGGAACGCATGATGACCATCCTTGTGAATAGGAAGGTATACGGAAAGATAGAGAATATGAAGGCAGAGAAGAAGATTATCGCATAGTGATTGGAACCCCTGCAAGATGAAGCACTCAATATAATAGGGGGATTGGTAGTGACACAAAGCATGGTGAAGTAAGTCGAGCAACAATGTGAGGAGAAGCTTGTGACGCTAGCAATGTAGGCCATAGAAGAAATATTGGAGAGAGAGGCTAAGGAAAAGAAATAAGTTGCGACAGCCCGAGAGACATTGCAAAAATTTATGGAGTCATGGAAGGGAGCGATGCAATATGCTTAAGTGGCTTAGGACGAGCCACATGTGAGTGTTGGGGGCATGTTGTACAAGCATTTTGGATGTAATTTTGAGAAATATCCTAAGGGTTGAGGAGTGAGCAGTAAAGGCACATATATGATTAGATTGTGCAACAAAGGCACATCCAAGATCGAAGTGCACAATAAAAGAACATTTGGTGGAACAAAGGAAGATAAAGCAAGAAAAGCAGCATGCCATGAAAAAAGGAAGGAAAAACAACATGCATGCGCGAAAGCAGAAAAAACATGCACAAAATATGTGTTGTCATGAGTTGTAATGAGTCATAATGATTTGTCATAGGGTTTTGGGATAATCTAGTAGGGTTTTGAGCCCTAAACTCTGTGTATAAATATGTAATGAGTTGGGAAGAATGGGGTTGGTTGAGAGTAAGAGAATAGGTTATTGTTGTTGTTGTTGCTGAGAGAATAAGTTGAGCATGAGAGAGATTCTATGTCTGAAAGGACAGGGGAGAGTTTTCAAAGAGAGGTTTGCACTATAGAGAAACTAGGTAGGATGGGGAATGATATCATGAGGTATCTATTGTAGCGCAATGCGCAAGCCTGAGATGAATTGCTCAAAGACTAATAAAGAAGCCAACCATTGTGGACGTGGCCCAAGGATTGGGTGAACCACGCTAAATTTTGTGCCTGAATGTGTCTTTCTATGTTATTTTTCATGAATGTTTTGGTTATGCATGATTATACCTAGCTCTGTTTATTATATGAGTTTTATGCAGTAATTATGAATGTTCCAGTGAATGGTCGATGTCGCTATTTGATTTATAATGGTGTTGTATAATTGAATTTACCAATTAATCAAGGGAGAAGAGACACAAAATATTGTGCATAGGATATATAAGTATTAATGAACATGTTAATGACCTCACATCCCCTCATCTCTATAGAAACTTGGTTCATGCAGTCAAAGTAGATACCTCGGGTGAGACTTTACTTGCATGCAGGTGATGCCGAAAGGGTCGGTATATGAAGGGTTTTGTTGGATAGATAACTTGAACCTAGGGTATTACAACCATGCACCAACAATACTGCAACAAGCATCCTAAATTATGGGATGAACAATTACCTTATATACAACATGCTTATAATCATGCCATGCATTCGTCTACTCATAAAACGTTTTTTGAAGTATGTTTGGGGTACTTGCCTAAATCACCTATGGAATTTTTTTTTGGAGAAGCAGGTAAAGAAGATGGACATAATGATACAGATAAAGCTAAAAGGTTCATTTAGAGAATTCAACATGTACATTAGGTAGTAAAGGAACAATTATAGAAGAGCCAAACCAAGTACAAGGTAAGTCATGATACACATCGATTTGATCCTCTGTTTGAATTCGGTGATTAAGTATTGTTACATATCAACAAAGATAGAATGAAAGGTGAAGGTAAAAAGCTAAGGCCAATCTGATATGGTCCATTCAATATCTTAGAGAAGATTGGTACTAATGTCTTTTGTTTCTATCTACCAGCCTACATGCAAATGTATTTAGTGGTAAATGTTGAGAATTTGAAGCTTTATGACCCTCCTATGATTATGGATGAAGATGATAGTATTTAGGTTCCAACAGTTGATGATTTTGTTCCAGAATATTTGGACAAGCTACAGGAAGATGTCATTCTCGATAGAAGGACCAAAACTTCACAGCGAGGTGATGTGGAATATCTTCAAGTTGGTCTTAAAGGGGTAAAACCAAGTAAATAAAAATGGATGGAGATAGAAAGGGTGAGGGAACTCTACCCTCACTTAGTTGTTGAGTAATCAAAACTTTTGGTGGTCCAAAATTCTTCCAATGGGGAGGAATGATCCAGGAGGATCCAGGAATGCTCATAGAGGTATAGAAAGATCTGGAACATCCACATAGGTCCATAATGGTTCAATAATGCTCAAAATTATACCATCCTAAATTCTCTCTAAAATTCCATAAATGCATAGAGCTCATTGTCAACTTTCCAATGATGCAAACGATAAGTCAAACATAGTTTGTATGCAAAATTTATAAAAAATCAAAGTTCCAGTCAAACCTGGAAAAAGGGTCAAAGGGAAAAGTAAGGAGGTGACACGTGTCACCAATGAAAGGGTGACATGTGGCACGTGATTATTGACATATGACTGGGTATATTGTACCTCCAAGTGGACGAATTATAGGTTGACAAGTGGTGCATAAGTGGACCACTCCTATGATGACAAGTGGTAAGGTTAGCCAATGAGAGGTCGCCACGTGGAAACCTCCCATTGGCCAATATTGGTTAGTGTATGTTAAAATTATGGAGCCGATGGGGGTCAAACCCATGACCTACATAACCTCCCATGACTTAACATAGCCCCCACTACCAAAGCGCCATACTTTAGGTCTTAACCTACATATGGTTGCAATTATATTTAAAATTGTAATAAAGTTCAAATGGGTGGCCAAAGGGCCGAGAGCCTAAGCCCTCGACCCTTGGCTCTTTGTCTATATGTATACCATGTAACCACACTTAATCCATGGGAATCTTAACATGTGACAGGTTTTAAACCATAGTATATAGTTTTATTATATGCCATATATATCCAATGAATATTTCAATGGATTAATATATATATATATATATATATATATAATAGAAAAATTTAACAATAATTCTAACCATCGAATATAATGCATGGAAAACGATAGTCGGTGGGGCTGAACCCTTGACCCGCCAACTATTCCAATAGCCTCAACAAGCTTCGCTAACCAACTTTCCGCTAACTATTAGTTGGCTACAACTACACCCTAATAATAGTTAAAGGGTAACATGAGTTTCAGAGGACAATTAAGGGTCTGCACCCTATTTAATGGGTGCGTAGACCGAGGATGGGGACATTAATTAATGTGGAGTTTAGTCTCATGACTCATGCCCGAGGGTACTAAAGTTGTGAGGCTACATCATAAAGTGTGCCAAAGGGTGCCTTGATGGATTTTCGAGAACTTTATACTCATTTTGCATGATTTTTTGCCAGGAATCCAACGATGCACTTCATTTATGATTTTGGGAAACATATGAAAAGGTCATTGTAAAACGCAAGTATTTGAGCATTAATAAAAGAAGGCCTCTATTGGAAGTGGACCCAAAGAGGTAGTCCAAATTGGGTGAACTCCTTTTTTCCAACTTGTGTATGTGATTACATTATTGTTGTTCATTTCAAGTTCAATTATTTGCAAGTTATTTTATCATTAAAGTGGAGTTGGTCAGATAAGTTTTTCACATGTAATTTGCATATATTCAAGCTATCATTTTATTTCGAAGATCAAGTAGATGATTTTTATGTATTAAAAGATTAATAAACATATAAGGATTTTCCGGCTCAATGTCGAAGAAGAAAAAACTCCTACAGTCTCTGGAGAAAAGACTATGTTGTGGCATCAAAGACTGGGGCATATCGGAGAGAAGGGCCTTTGACTACTACATGGTAAAGGTATGGTTGAAGGTATTCCTAACCTCTCTCTGAATTTTGATTTTGTGAACATTGGGTATATGGGAAGTAGAATTGAGTAAGATTCCCCTAAGGTGCAATGAGGGCAGAGGGAATTTTACAGTTGGTGCACATTGATGTGTTTGGACATGTGTTGGTTCCATCACTAGGAAAATCTATGTACTATGTCTCATTTATAGATGACTTCTTGAGGAATACATGGATTTTCTTCCTAAATCTTTGATAAATTCAAAGATTTTAAGGCTCTTGTGGAGAATCAAACAGATAAAATAATTAAGGTGTCGAGGGCGGATAATGGTGGAGAGTTTTGTGAAAATAAATTCAAATAATTTTATAATAAGTATGGTATAGAAAGGTATAAGACTACTCCATATACGCCTCAACATAATGGAGTTGTAGAAAGGATGAATAGGACACCGATGGAAAAATCAAGGTGCATGATCAGTGGTGCCAGGTTAGGACAGGAATTATGGGCAGAGGTAGTGGGTATTGCATGTTTCTTGGTCAATCGATCACCCTCATAATCATTGGATAACAAGACTCCACACAAGGTATGGACTGGTAAGAAACCCTCTCTATCACATCTCATGGTATTTGGTTGTGATGCCTATGTTCATGTTCCAAAGGAAAACATGAGTAAGTTAGATAAAAATGATGGAAAGTGTATCTTTATTGAGTATAAAGATGGTATGAAAGGTTATAATCTTTGGAAACCAGAAACTAAGAAGGTAGTGTATAGTCGAGATATGGTATTTAGACAAATCAAAGATGTTGTCAAACAAGAAGTCCTACTAAGGAAGGAAGAACCAAATAAAATAGTGTTGGTTGTGGAGCCTGATTATCTTCTTGATTCATATGAAGGTATTCTTATCCCCCTTCTATCAGGGGTTCGAGGGCTGACCCCTTCATGAAGGGGG
>SNQJ01S0049908.1:45133-77336 GCA_010110895.2 Picea sitchensis | reverse complement strand
GTTGTTGAGAATAATCTGAGTAGTTTAAGGATAAATAAGAAGAAAACAAAGAAAACCAAACCGATAGTTATGCATATGATTTCAAATTGAAATAGAAAATATTAAACCAAGTTGATATTTAAGGCTTACTAACAGTGATATTACAAGTAGTGTGTATCAAACCAATGCCTTTTGGGTATTTTATTCATCTTGCTTAGTTCATATTAATTCATCGTTAAATCATTGTTGTCATGTGAATTTTATTTGTTTGAGATAACTTTATTAATTTAGATATATGAGGGTAGAATTGAACTACAATAAACATACAACAAAGAGGGAAAAGATGTGACTCTAATCAGAGTCTCTCCATTGAACAATAATCATTGCATAGAATAGCATCATTTCACCCCTGTCCAATTCAGGGAATTAGTACTAAAAAATACCAAAAATTGATTTCCCGAGACCAAGTACAATTATGCTCTCTTTTTCTTATGGTTGTGCAACCTCCTTCCAGCTACCATGAATCTTTTTTTCTGGATCGATAATAAAGGAATCTATGAATCATGGACAATGTGTAGCATCCAGCCAAGAAACAAGGAGGTAATAGGACCAATGAAAATGACTTGATACATGACAACAACCCTTCATTTCCTTATATTACAATAGTATTTGGAAGATTAGAAACACCAATTGAGGTTTATTTAGTCATGAATGGGTGTTTCACATCCTCCCATTATATGTCCACTTACATTTACCCTTGCTAGAAGACCTTTTGAAGTGTTCACTTTCCATCCAAAAACAAAATCCCCTAATCTTTGAACAACATAACCACCATGATTCATTTCGGAGTTTCCTTTTCCCCTCTTTGGGGGTATGCTAGTATGATTTGTCTTCTTATTAAGGAAATATTTTGAGATGATTAAGACATGTTGAGTATTATCTAAAAGTTTGTAAGGTTGATGATGCAACCAAGAGCATAAAAGTCTTATAATGGTGTTGGGTGACTATCATTTAAAATTTTATATTGTTGATAATGTCACTCATAGTATTTGGAAAGGATTGTTCTACGTTTTTTCTTTTAGAATAATGCAATTTTAGTAAGTGTTTAGTACTAGTTTCCATGTCCATGCAGGGAATATAGTAATGGACATTCATTGAAAATTGTGTATATAATAGGATATAATAGAGAAAAAAAAAATGAGAGCTAGAAAAATCAATGGTGGTGTGATTATCATAATTTCAATAATAATAGCATACTTCAGCACCTCCTCAATGATAGAACATGCAGGATCAACCTCCTTCAAGGCCATGGTAATAAAGGAATGACTAACAAATCCTTCCCCCTCTCAACCACAATTGAAGCAACCATATGAGAAGAACGTAGGTAATTTCTTTGAAAAATCAATAGAGAAACCATGCTATGAAGTCACATATGTGCGCATTTCCATCTACATATAATACATGCATGATCATGTCATGATTGAGAAATTCCTAGGAATTTGGCTAACAAAGAGAGCCCTAACCAAGTGGATCAATGTACAGTTGGACCCTAAAGGCACAATAAATCTCAAGAAAAGCTCCAAAGGGTTCTTCACTACCATATTCACTAGAACTAAAGACCAAGACATAGTATTTTAGAATGCCCCATATTTCTACAACTTACCTAGATTCCATAAGCACTACTTGGTCGAGAGTTTTCGTCCAGAATAAGAGGATTTCAAGTAGGAATCAGTATGGATTTGTGTGGACTCTATATGACAAGAATTCTTGGATGAAGGAACCATGAAAATCATAAAAAATACACTTGGGTCTTATGTTAAAACCTTAGAGGCTACCAATGTGTTGAAATATTGTAACTTCGAAGAATATTCTATTTGAGAGAGTTGAATAATATTATTATATTATATTTAATTAGGCCCTATTGTGCCTTAGCAAAAGTCATCCTTATTGTGCCTTGAAAGTTAAATGTAAATTAAGAGGGTAAAGTGACAGGTCGTCCCAGACCTAATTATAGGTTGGACAAACCATTATTTATAAGAGAGGTCAACACCTCATTTGGACACACTCACCATCTAGCTCTGAAGTGTGCAAGTCTTAAAGGAAAAGTTGTTTCAACTAGGTGTGATGTCAAGGAGGGTTTTGGTCTATCTCTTGGTATTTCTTGGTTAAGTGGTGTGTTACTCTTCCTAGTGAAGGAGTAGAGGAGGATCTTTTGTTCGTTCTTTTCTCTATCTATATTGAGGAAGTTTTATTGGATTTTCTTCCCCATGATAGTTTCCTAGGATAATTTGTGTGTCTTTATTGTTTTTGTGATTGTCTCTCTTTCAGTGATCTTATTTATGCTGCTAATGTGCTAAATCATTATAATAATAAAGAAGAACCATAATTTCTAGTTGTATAAGTAAAAATTCAACATGGTATCAGAGAAGGACTGAAAGAGACCAAATCATAGTTTATAAGAAGTGACTAGCCCCAGTGCACCCTCTCCAAACTCCATTTTTCACTATTGTAGTTATTGCATAATTAGGGTTTCTACATAAACCCTAAGTGTGACGTTTTCCTTGTTTAAGGAGGATGTTGGAGAAAGTAACCACACCTAGGAAGTCTCCCTAGGAGGGTGCATCTAGTACTTGGATCAAAATTCTGAAATTTAAAGTTTGAGAAATTAGGGTTTCCTCATAAAACCCTAAGTTGCAGTTGCAGTATCAGTTGTAGTTGCAGTTGCAGTTGTAGTGCCAGTTCCTTCGTACCATTTCCTTCATTCAAATTGCAGCACCAGTTGCAGTGCCAACACCAGTTGCAATGAATGTTTTTTTTGTGAAGTGTTGGGACTGATTTTTATTGTCCTAGTGCGCCTTAACCTAGAAAATATCTAGCTATATTTAAATTACAAGTTGAAGCACCTTTGAATTTTTAAAGGGTATTTATAGGAGAAATGATCTTTTGTCTAAAGAACAATCATAGATCTAGAGGGATCTCAGATCCAACACATTTAGAGGAACAATGCACCTCAAGTTTGATCAATTTAATATGCCTATATTTGTAATGATCTTATGAACATCTAGATTGTATTTTTATCTATTGAAGTTATGAATACCATACTAACCATTGGTCAAAATCAAAGTCAAAATTATTATATTGATGTCAAGTAAGCATATTATCTTAGTACAGAGGACAGGTTGAAGAGAATACATGTCATCTTGAGTGAAGGAGACTTGGAAGAAAAGAAACAACACTAATTCTTGAGGAAAAGACTCCAGGTTCCAGGTTTGATTGATTAAGTTAATAAGATTCAGATTTGCACTGCCTCATTACAAGTAAACACTATAGTTGTGATAACAATATTTAAAAAGTTTTGTACTTGGTAGCATGTGAGAATTATTGAGATAAATGCTTATTGTAATCATTTACCAGATATAACTAACATCTCCTCTAGGAGAAACTTCTTGTTTTTTTTCCAGGTTACCATGGAGGAATGATTGATCACAACACTAAAAGAGTGTTTCTCTCATTCCTTATTATTGTATTTCTTACTTTTTACCCTTATTTCAAGCAGGTCACAAGTGATAGCTTTGAAGGAGCTACTGTGATGATTGTTCTCACTATTGTTATTATTATTATTATAAAGAGTATTATCCTTGTCTATTGTTTCTCCCTTGTTGTTCTTGTTCCGGGAAGGTCATGAGCGATAACCCTGAGGGAGATATAGTGACGATTGCAAGAGGCAATATATTAGATGAGACATGGAGAAGATTATCCAAGTTGTATATATGACCGTATACATCCATATATTGAAGAAGAAGAAGAAGAGGAAGCCACTTTTTGTAGATACATAAAATATCATATGGAGACGGATCATGAGGAGCATAAGGCTCCAAAGATGATAGAACAAATCCCTCTAGTGTAGTTTATCAGTCTTCAAATCATCAGGAAGAGTTAGTAGAGCCAGAAGGGCCTACCCATAATCATTGCAGTAACTAGGAAGAGACCAGTATGGTCTCACTACACTTTGCAGGAAGCAAATCCATATAGCATTGATGAGCCATATCAAACAGAGCAAATGGCTCCAAAGATTATATAGACACAAAGGGAGTCAAGCTTCAGAGGTGTTATCACTCTGTAATTTCCATAGGTTGTAGAATGGTAGAATAAATTCATAGAAGTAACTACCAAACCACTTTGGAAGTTGGGATCTAGCCCTGCTAGCTTCAGAGAGGTATCTCTCTATCAGATTTAGATTTTTTTGAGTTTTAAATGTTAGGCTAGTTATGACAATTCGAAATTTGTTTGTTTGTTTGTTTGAAATAATTGGTTGAAAGAATGTTTAATTTTCCATTGGGCTATGGGGTCTGTATTTAAAGATGAGGATTAGATTCAGATTTTAATAATGTTTTCTTCACAGTGCAGGGTAGTAAAATTGTTGGATCTATTCATATTAAATGAGATGAATAAGAGAGAATAAGAGGGTAAAGTCCACTTAAGCATAGGAGCAATAAAGAATTCCTTCACTCAGTTTTAGATGAAAACATACAGATCATTAAAAAACCAGATACGGATTATATGAAATAAACTATGTTCTATTGACTTTATTTTAGTGACTAGAATTTGAAATACATGAAATGATCACAGAGAATGAGAAAACATTTAACAAAGAGAGAAAGACATCACCAACAATCTGACACAAAAGTCCTGTAAATAAGTCTGTTTTATTACTAGACAATCCTTTGAAAAATTACACAATAGTTCCTGGGTGCAAAAATCAACCCTCAATACTTTGAAGGAAGAAGTATTTATAAAACTATTTATATCATATCTTGTCATAAATGACTAGGATATTATGGAGAAAATATCTAACTAATTAGATCTCTAAGATACAAAATATAGGAATTTGTTGATTTATTCGGATCCTTTGTGTTGATTTGGTGGAAAGTGGTTGGTGACTCATATATTTGACTTTGGTTGGTTGCTCCATGCTAACTCGAACCTCAAAACTTTCCTTACTCAAGTAAAGCTCATAGATCTTCCCATTTCTTTTTACTTGGGAAAGAAATCTTGAGTAACTTTCTGTATATCTCATCCATTTCAGTATGCTTGGAAAAAGTAGGCTTGGTGATGAAGATATGTTTGATCTCATGTTGAATAATTAGGTCCAACTGTAATGTTTCTAGGAAATATTTACCAGTGATGCTTCCCTGTATCCCTGCAAACTTGGAACTGTCCTTTGCCACTGTACTAATTTTCCGATTGTAATCTGACAGAGTGATCAGCTTTTCATTGAGTATTAGTAGTCCAGGAAGACCTTTCATATGTAGATTTTCAAACATACTAAAAAATCCCTACACTCCTATGTCCAACACTTGAGCCTTTTCTTCTAGATACAACATCAATCCTTTCTTAGTCAAAACATTTTTTATCTCAAGGATGGTCTTTGTTTTGTCTTCAATTTATAATTATTCTAACTCATGCTTGTTCTTGGAGTTTAGAAATATGATGAATTTAGTGGCCTATGTGGGTCTTTCTCCTAGCTCTTCTTTCATGGTCTCAATTGCTTTCCTGGCCTTATGTACTAATTCATGTTGTTCAAAGATGATCTGTATGGATGGCTAGATCTCTGACATAGACTTCCTGATATCCACCCAAAAATTTTCCTTAGCTTGGGCTAAGGTCTTCACCATGACAGTGTATTTCTGTAGTTTCTGCAATTGTTGACTAAGCCTTTGAGACTTGTGCATTTTTTCTTGGTGACTGGCATGGAACATAGACTTTGTCTCTTGCAGGTTCTTTACCTCTTCTTGCATTTTTTTATCTCTTCCATTGGATGGATATATCTTCCATGGACTTTACAAGTTTCTCAGATGCATCTGAAACTTGTACTGGGATTGTTGATGGAATCTCTTCTGATGTAGATGTTTTTGATGTTATAATTCCTGTCAAAGGGACTTCCTCCAATATGACCATGTCCATCTGCAGATTCTGTTACTTTTCCTTTATCAATTTATCCATTTCTCTTATATGTCCATTATGTTCCATGATAAGCTTCAACATTTCTTCTTTATGGCCTTCAATGTCAGCCATTTCTTTAGCTTGTGAATCTTTTGTAGTTGAAAGCTTCAACTTATTTATCAAGGATGTTATATCAGCATTCTTCTTCTTCAATAACTCTTCTTCTACCTTGACATTTTTTGGGTCATACCCAATCTTTAGCACTAATTCTTCTAACGATTTGATAATGTTATCTTTGGCCAAAGAAGATATTTTCTCCAACTTCAATTGGGACTGAATGTTGTTCAGGGATACCTGCAACTTTGAAGTTTTCAATGAGGTATTTTTCAAGGTAGAGAATATCATTTCTCCTGTCTGCCTATGCATTTCCATTTGGTCCACTGGATGGACATCCTTTACATCAAACTCAAAGAAAGTATTCTTGTAGTCTACAGTTTTTTTTGGATGGGGAACCTATGCTTGCAATAATGCCATTTGCATTCTTCCTCTTTCTGTATCAAATGATAACAACAACCTGTGTTGAGCAGTGGAGGTCTGCTTCCAGAACTAAACATAGGTGTTGTTGTTGAGGAGTTCATTTCTCTGTTTGTAGTTGTCAAAAATATTTGACTCTGTTTGCTCATGAAATGATTAAGTTGAAAGACTAGTGTCTGTTTGTTTTTGCATGATGATGTAGACACTATGAATTGATTATCTACATAGGCTAAAGAGTTTGGTCCCTCCATGACTATGGTGGATTTCATTTCTCCTTCCTTGAGCAGGTCCGGTGCATGACTGGTCTTGGCTCTTTTTCTGTAAACTTGGAATTCCTCGGTTGAACCTATGTGACTGAAGGAGAAACGACCTTTCTTGCTCTCTTCTCTATTTTCTTTTGAGGTGTGTTTTTATGTGAAGTAGTGACAGGGGTAGATTGTTCTTTTGTTTCTAGAAATGTGTTTTCTTTCCATTCTGTCTGGTTCATATACTTCTCCACTTTTGGCTTCTATGTGTGAGCATAAGGAGTGCTCCTTTGTTTGACTTTGAGCTCTAAGATGACACCAAATGGGTCATAAGTCCAATTGAAACTCTAATTAAACCTCATTTGTTTCAAGAGGTTATCTACTTCTTCTCTTGTTTCTCTGTTATTGCAGATGAAAGGACCAATTTGAGTCTTGATTCTAAGTTGTTGTTTCTTCTTGACTGCAAAAAAATGGATATCATCTGAATTCACCATCTGTCTTATGTATTCTAGTGAAAAAATCCTTACAGGGAGATATTTTGGCAATTTGTTTGGTGGCAGCTCACACCTATACACTCTTATTTCTATGTGGTTTATACCAATCCCATGTCCTAGCTAGATCATAGAGATGAAGGATTCTCTGAATTTCTTCATTCATCCTTGGCTCTGTGATGTTGTTCATCATGCAAACAAATGGATGATAAAACTGGTCTATGAAGTCCTTGAAGCTGAATTTTGTTGAACTTTTCCTCACCAATGAGGTCCATGAGGTCACTGACTATGGATTTCCATTCTGCTTTAATTTCTGAAAAGCATATGGAAACCTGTCTGACTGAAGAAGAAAAAAAACATATACACCAGGACTGAAGAATATATGAACATTCCTTCTGTTGGGAACCTAAAAATTTGATCATGAATTTTATCTGCCAGAAATTGACTGAAATTGAATTTAACTGTGGCTCCTTCTTCTGTGGAAAAAATGGATAAAAAACCTAGGATAGGTCATCTATCCATTCATTTGATAAATAACCTAACATGTAACAAAGAATGGAAATGATCTAGTTGGCCCTTACAGAGAATATGGAGGATGAATAAGGGAGATTTTTCTTGGGCAATTGGGCATCTTCTGGCAGAAAAATCTCAAAACTTTGGGATATTTGGGGAAAGGTGAGCTTTTGGTAGAGATCATTTAGGGCTTCAATGGAAAAAGGGATGGCAGAGTCACTTCTCGGGATTTGCAGCATCTGGTCAATGGATTCAAGGGTAATTGTGAATAGGGTTTCACCAGAGGAGGAAACAATGGTCCTTTGGCCAGGTGAATAACGATCTTGGCATTTCAAGGTGAATTCGAGGAAATGGTGGGTCTGAGGGAACATATACAGAGGAAAATTGGACTCCCAAAGTCCAATTTCATTGCTCTGGTCCAGAAAAATGTCTTTTAGCCAAGAGTGCAATTCAAAGAAGTTGAATTTGCACCTCGACTCTATGATCTTGTAATCCTTATCTGCCAGGGGGATGTGATCTAGGTCTACATTAGGAGGGAGGATCCGGTTCTCGGACGTATCAGCAGATTTGGCCTTGGGGGGCATGATTAATTAGAGTTTAAGGTAAATCAATGGTGAAGCTGTGATTACCCGGGTAAAATGCACCTGTTGACAGTGAGTAGTTGTGGCAGCTAGCTTGAAGCTTCTTTTGATGTGGTGTTCATAGTATTTGCATCGGCAAATGGTGTTACAAGGTGCTCAAATGGGGTTTTACAGCGCGATGGAGGTGTATGTTATGGGGTGGGGTGATGACAAGGCCGTTAATGGTCACGGGGGGCGAATTGATTGGGTAACGGGTATGTGGGATGGGACATATGATAGGTGGAAGTGGGGTACGGTGGCGAAGTGAGGTGAGCGGTATTGGGTAGTGGTTTGGAAGGATTCTTGAGGGGGGTGTAGGTGGTAAGTGGATTTGAGAGGGGGAGTCCGAAATGTTGTGAAAACTCCACGTTAGGTGGGGCCAGCACGAGGGAAACCACTTTTTCAGACCCCCCCCACCGTTAAAGGCAGAAAGGTCGGGGGGGTCTGAAATGAGTTGAGAACCGTCGATTTGGGCATTGATGGATGTCGTCGCTGAAAAATTGTGCGGAAAGTAGTCACTACATGACAAAGTGTCTTTTCCGTTAGAAACTTAGGATAAAAAATATGCAATGGGTAGCGCTAAGCTTACCTTTTCCACTTTTACACCGTGGTCTTATTTTCCGAAGGTAAAAATATCCAAATTTACTCAAACAAAGGGTGTTTTTACAATCCCCTTTCAACTTTTATTGAAATAAGAATCACTAACCTAAGAACTAACCTAGGCATCTAACATATTAATCCAACTTAGACTGTTGGATTAATTATTACTCTAACCTAACGAATTTTTCCAAGATTAAACTGTTTGACCAAACTTATTCACTAACCTATCTAATTTGGCCAAGATTAAACTGTTTGACCAAAATTATTCTCTAACCTATCAACATAAATTCAAAACGTTTGATCTTGATTATACAGTATGATTGAAACTAAATTTATTTTTTATGGGGTTTTATATTTTCTCTTTTTTTGTTTTGGTTTTTATTATTTTTTATACCCTCTTTTCATTTTTTCTATTTTTCTTTTCTTTTTCTTTTTCTTTTTCTTTTTATTTTCTTTTTTCTTTTCTTTTTGTAAATCATTTGCAGAATAAAATATTATTTACAATGGAATATGACTAGAAGAAGAATTCCCAATCACCATGTGATACTATGAAATATAGGGTTATAACAGTGCCTCCACTTGGGGATGGTGCTCTCCTTATGAGGTGCCAAGAACCAACTACATGTTGCCTTGAATCCTATTCTTCGGTACTTTCTGCTTTTTGATTAGTTTTATTGTAAATGTAAATCTAGTGACACTGATTAGAGTCTTAGGGCATTCTCTTCAGGCTTCAACCATTGATAAAAGTCACCCACACCTGACATAAAAATTAAAATGGTATTTACAATGAAATGAGTGAGAAAAAATTTATTTCCTATGAAACATAATGCTTGAGCATTCTTCCATTGATAGGTCCTCTTGGAAGATCTTCTCTATCCATATATTTGATAAAAAAATGCATTACTTCTTCTATAGGCATGTATTGTGAATGGACCTTTCCATACATTTTCAATTTTTCCATTTTTTCCCTTTTCTTCATTCCTTGAGTCCCATTTCAATACTTTGGCTCCTATCTAGAAGTCATTGGCCTTGGTCCTTCTCTCATAGATTTTCTTGATATTTTCCTGAATCACCTGAGTTTGGTTATAGACCTCTTCTCTGGACTGTTGTAGTTGTATAGTCTGATTAATCCTCCTCTGGATGTCATTTGGTTCTACTTGTACTTCCTACAGTAATTTCATGACAGGAACACCTAAAGAAGTGGGAAAGACAACATTCATTCCATAGACCAACTGGTATGGGGACATACCAATTGACCTCTTTGTAGTAAGTATGTCTGCCCATAGTGCATGTGCCAATTTATTGTGCCATGATTTTTTGTTGTCCTGCAACAACTTCTTGATGATGTTGACTAGACTCTTGTTTGAAGACTCTGTCAATCCATTCCCCCTGAGGGTAATAGGAAGTAGAGTGTCCTAAGGTGATCTGATATTTGTTGCATAACTCTATCATCTTCTTCGATTTGAATGATATTGCATTGTCAATAGATTTTCGATGTTTCGGAACTAGATCAGGATCCATCTTCAGGACAAAGAGCCTGGGTTTAAGAAAAAGGGAAGAGCTGGTATAAATACTGGAAGTGGGAAAGTTTCTTAGTGTCGGCTTTTCCAAACAAAACCGAAAATCCCAACCATAGCAATCTCACTCATCATATGTTGCATTGTCAGTCATAATTTTTTTGGGACATCCAAATCTAGAAAGAATGTTAGTTGCTAAAAACTTAATGATCACAACATCAATGGCTTGCCTGGTGAGTACAGCTTCAATCCACTTGGTAAAATAATCAGTGGTTGTGAGAATCCACTTGTGCTAGCCTGATGATGGTGGATGGATTTCTCCAATGAAATCCAAACCCCATCGTTGAAATGGATATTCAATTGAAATTGGTTTCAATGGTAAAGGCAAAAGTTTCCTTTTTCCTTCAAATATTTGACATTTATGACAGGAGGTCACTTTCTTGTGAACATCTGCAAATAAATTTGGCCAGTAGAAACCAACTCTTAGAATTTTGTTGGCAATGGTATTCTATTTCAAATGTCCACCACATTCTCCTTCATGGAATTCCTTCAAATCTTTATCAGCCTCATCTTTCAACAAACGATTTAGTAGAATCCCTCCAGCATCTTTCCAATACAAATTGCCATTTAAAACACAATACTTCATTTCTTTGAGTTTCAAAAATCTAGATTTAGTTTTAGTTAAACCAAGAGGAGATTGTAAGTGATGTAAAATGAAAAGGTCTGCATACCAGGGAGAGGTTGAGAAAACCTCTTTAACTTGTGGAGTCGCCAACTCTTCTCGTTCATCAACTGCAGCTAGAAAATTAATATCCAAATCTTGAAAGTTGGACTCAACCATCAATTTGTCTAATCCTTAACCCTTGATTATCTTGGTTGGTTTGATCTCAATATCATATTTAAGGATCACAGCAATCCATTTACCCCTTCTTCCATCTGGAATATCTTGGGTCAGAATATCTTTCACCACAACATTTAGGACATAAGCAATAATCTGTGAGTGGAGAATATATACTCTGAAATATTTAATTGCTTTCACCAAGGAAAAAGCTTGTTTTTCCATGATGTTATAATTCAATGCAGCATCTCTCAAGGATTTACTGAAGAAAGTAATAGGTTGTTCATGGCCTTCACTGTTCTTCTGCAAAAGAATTGTTGCAATGGTATGCTCAAAAGCAAAAGAGAATAAGAGGAAATACTTTGTATAATTGGGGATGATAAGCACAGGGGCTTGTGTCAAGGCTTATTTTGACACCTAATCAAAGGAATGTTTTTCTTCTATGGTCCATGTCTTTTTTCAACATATTTGTTATGTTTCTGAGAAGTTCTTCCAAGTTAGGGATAAATCTTCTTAGAAAGTTTATTTTTCCTATGAAAGATTGTAATTCTTTTATGTTTCTGGGATGATCTATTTTTTGAACGGATTCAATTATGCTAGGATCTATTTTGATTCCATCTTTGGATATGATGTGTCCTAACATTTTACCTTCTTCCAGAAAAAATAATGTTTTCTTTGGATTAAGTGAAATTCCAAATCTTCTACATTTTTCAAAAACTCTTCTAAGGTGGAGTAAGTGTTCTTCATCTATTGTTGAAAAAACACTTATGTCATCCAAGTATATAATGATGAATCTTCCAAGTTGATCCACAAAGGAAATATCCATTTCTCTCTGAAATGTGGCCCTGGAATTCATTAAACCAAAAGAAATTTGCACATACATTAAAGTGCCCCAAGGTGTAGTGAATGTTGTTTTCTCTTGATCATTGGGGTGGACTAAGACTTGGTTGCAACCAGAAAAACCATCTAGCAAATAAATTCTACTGGATCTAACTACCTTCTGCAAAATATGATCCATTTTTGGCAAGGGATAGTTGTCTTTGAGGAGACTTTATTGAGGTTTTTGAAATCAATACACGGTCTGATTTCTCCACTCTTCTTCCTGGTTGGAACTAAATTAGACACCCATTTAGAAAACCTTAATGGGACAATGATTTTAGCATCATACATCTTTTTTATTTCCTTTTCAATCAAAGGCATCAATTTTGGACTGATTCTCCTAAGTTTTTGTTTGAAAGGATTATGATCTTCTTTTATGGGAATTTTGTGGTGTATAATGCTAGTATCATAGGATTTTAGATCTTCATAGCAAAAACATCTACAAATTCTTTGAACAATTCTATATATTTATGTTTCTGAGCAGGAGGTAAATATTTTGACAGTTGAATCATATTTGGTTCTTTTTCAGTTCCTATGTTACAGTCTTCAACTTACTTTCCAATAGGTTCAATTTTTGGTTTTTTAGCTACATCATCAAAATCAAACAATTCTTCCAATGGGACTAATCCTCTAGGAAAAATATTATCCTTTAATTGCAAAAAATACAGATCTTGTTTTTCATTTATTTCTTCTAAACCTATCTTATTTACACTTTATTTTTCATCATCACTATTGTAACACCCTGTTTCCCCCAGTATGTAAAAATAACTATATTGGCCAAGAATTATGACAAACTCCAAGATGTGAATGTGCAATTTGACGGACCTTGTATAAAGGGTTGATGAATGTAAATGATGTGTGTATATATATGTTGTATGACTGCTGAGAGGGGGACGTGATAAAAAAGAGACCAAGATGGCTGATGAAATGTGGTGGAAGGCACCTAGAATGGTGGCGTTAACTTCCACCGAACCAATACCATATTGGTTTTTTTTACTATCTCAAAGACCGAAGCTACTCTCTATCCCTGGAAGGAATTACTCGCCAGAATGGTAGGTGGGCAGGCTCCTCATGAGTTAATGAGGGGATGGGGGTGAACCACCCATCCGTAGAAGCCCTTAAACGTGACCACTGAGGGGGAATTCACGCCACACACAACCTTGTAGGAGAAAGCAAGAAAGGAAGTGTGGGGAGAGGGCATGCAACAAAAATTGCAAAAGGAGAACCAGAAGAACTCCGGGAAAATACAGCGAGTCTTGAGCAAAGGAGAAGGAGAGTAACCTTCGTCCTTGAATTCTGATGAGCGGGAAGTAGGAGACTGAGTCTCAAAGCCTCATGGTCTAGCTCGGGGGTGGTTAGTGGTAAATCTGTTGGGAGTCGCTGAGCCTACGGTTGGGTGGAAACGAGCACCCCTCTTAGTGGTTGTGTCATACTTGGTGTTCTTTCTGATAAGTGTTTACATCCCATATCTTGAATTGAATAAAATGGATGCATGCTCATGTTTTTACACTTATAAATGATTGATTTCTGTATAGCGGTGTTTTCCTGGTGTTTCGATCAGCAAGAACGAATGCATTCTTATACTTATATAATTGTAATCGATTTACGTATAGAACGAATAAGTTCAAATTTTGAGCTCATTCCCTAGAGAGATGTCCCCTGTACTTGACCCATGCCATACCCTGGGTTGTCTTCCTGAAGGCACATCCTTCTAGGAAGCTCCATCACATTCCAGAGCCGGAGTGAGTTCCTTGAAAGGACTACTGTTTTAAAAAAATACTTAAGCTTACCTCACCCCTGTCACAGAATTCATATCTCGATAATTTAAGAAGGCCTTTCAGTCAGGTCACCAAGCCTGGTGATAATTACCCAAGAATTCGTTGAAGGATTTTATGGCCTAAGTTTGGAAACCTTGCACCAGAAAGAATGGTTCCCTTAGAGTTTGGTGTTTCGGCGTTTCGACACCCGGGATACCCAAGGGAGGGACAAGTTTCCTTGTAATAGCATGTTGCAAATTCCGACTTAGAAACCCCCAAAATGAACTTAGCATTATATATATATATATATATATATATATATATATATATATATATATATATATATATATATATCAATGTTGAGGTTTAGTTTTCAACTCGAGAAGTGAGATGCGATACCTCTTTTCATCACACATCGCTTGAAATCAACTTAGCGAGAGCCGACAAGCTTAGTGTATATATGTGTGAACTTGAGGAGTTTTGGATCGGAAACCAGATCTTGAGACCACTTGTCATAAAGCACATCGTGAAATCCTGACTTTCGAAACCCCGAAGTGAGTTTAGGGGATATATGGTTCGGATTTTCGGCTCTGGGAAACCGGATCTGAGACCTCTTGTCATGCACATGCAGTGAAATCGACTTGAAACCCTGAAGTGAGTTTAGAGGATATATGGTTGGGATTTTTGGCTACCGGGAAACCTAAGTATGAGACCTCCTATCGTCGCTGATATATCCCAAAATCGACTTGCGAGACACGGAAATGATAATAAGCGTGGATGAGATCACGGTGTTTTGGTGTTTTGACGCCGAGGGATATTTAAGTGCAAGTCTCACGTACTCTAGTCATCGAGAAATCCCAACTTGCGAAACCCGGAAATGACATAGTGTGTCTAGAATTTGAATGTTTGATTGTTCCGGCTTTACGAAATCAAGTCAGTTCCCTTGTACTTTCGTCGGTCACAAAGTCGGACTTGAGGAAACCCTAAAATAGAGCTTAATGATGAATACCGAACTTAGGAGTTTTACGGCTCACAGAAACCTAAAGTGTGAGACCATACCATGCACGTGCATACTCCCTTGAAACCGACTTAGAAACCAGAAATAATAATAGCGTGGGTAAGTCTTGATGTCTTGGTATTTAGGCACCCAGGATATCTAGAAGCAAATCCCTAGTACACGCCAATCCCAAATTCCCAACTTGTGAAATCCGTCTGGCTTAATACGTGGAATTTGGTTTTGGTGTTTGGCACGAAAAACGAGGCTTATGAACCTAAATCCTCTTCTGAGTGAAAACCGATCGCTGAAACTCTGAAAGGTGGGATGCGAGGTTTTAATCTGAGCCATTGTTAGATGTGACAAACTAATGGTCCCTTTCGGATTTCGACGCCGAGAGACTAGAGAGAAGGGAAACACATGCATCGTGATTTCACGAATCTGAAATTCGGAGGCTTACCTCTCTATTAAGGCTTGTGGTCATAGCCAAAGATCACATGGAAGTAGAGATAAAGGATGGTAGAAGTGCATGGGGCCCCATAGAATTCCCGGTTACGTTTCCCCGGTGAAAAGAAGGAAAAAGCCGAAAAATATTAGTTCCACGTATGGTTGTGTTACAAATTGGTATCGAGCATGGTTACAACCCCACTTATCAGCTGCTTGGGTCCATGAATGGATTGCGCAGAGACTCCATTCAGAATGCTTGTTAAAAAGGAGTAACTCCTTATCTTGACCCCTGATTAAAAGTTAAAGGAGATGAGAATGAAACTCCTATTGTATTATTATTGCATATGTGAAAAACATGAATTATGTACTAGTCATAAATGAATATAAATATTGACTAACAACCAACATTTTTATTTTGCACACAAAGAGGAAGATCAACCACATGAGGAAATTACAGGGCGTATAGAATGGTGACTCACCATGTGAAATTAGGGAGACTCCCACAATGGGGAATGAAAGTCGGCGAAAGGAGGGTGGTAGGGACCCCTCAAGATCTAGGCTGAGGCTGTGAGGAACCTCATGGTCGAATTCTGAGGCTACAAGGATGACAACGAGAGGTTGATAAAATAGCAAGAGAAACAAATGGAAATTAATGCAGTTTCGTTGCAGAGCTTATCTGATATACAAAGACAATTGCAACATGAACCTGAGATCTGAAGCGTGGTCATGTTAGTATGGCCTGCGGGGAGAACACCTTGAAAGTTCCACTTGGAGATAAGGGACAAGTATCCAGATGATTCCCGGAAGAAGCTAAGCGACTTGGAGGGATCTTCTAGTAGCCGAACTAGTTCTCATTCCCGAAGAAATCGAAATATGTGAAAAATTTCCAAGAGTCATAATTTCGAAGAGTTCAGAAAGGCCAAACCACCCTCCTGCGATGGTGAAATAAAGAAAGGAGAGGAAGCCGAGGCATGGCTAGCAGACTAAATAAGTATTTCGGAGTCCATGACTTCTCAAAAAACTTGAAGGCCCAAGTAGCCACCTTCAACAGATGAAGGCTTCCATTTGGTGGGAAGACCTTAAGAATGTAAAAGGGATTCATGAAGACTTGCCTTGGGAGCAGTTTGAGAAATACTTCAGAAAAAAAGTATCTGTCGGAAAAAATACTTCAACGAAAAGACTAAAAGAATTCTATGAACTTAAAGAGCCAGGGCAACTCACCATAGAGGAATATGTCTGTAGATTCCTTGAGTTGTTGAGTTACGTACCCTATATAAAAGTAGGAAAGGAAAAGGTGCAATGATTCATGAGTGGACTACCTAAGGATTCTCGAGGAATAGAATTGAATTTGGTGAACCAAAGACCCTAGAAGATACTATTTGAAAGGAAAGATATTTTTTATGAACAACTTGGGCCACCGGACGGGGACCTCATGAAAGTGAGCGAGAAGAATAGTTCGGGATTCGAGAAAAAGGGGTTTAAATCCCAAGATTTAAGGACTATAAAAACTTCGAGGATGAGCTTCCTGACCCGAAGTGTACACCAACAAAAATTCCCCTCCCATGGCGGAAATAAACTTTCTGGATACGCTGATGAAATGATAACTTAGAGAGAAACCATGAAATGTTGGGATTGTGGAGAAAAAAATCTACTGAGGGACTTCCCATACTTAGACAATAGAACAACAGGGTCCTCCATCATCCATCCATTCCATCCATCCTCGTCCTTCCATCCTTCCATCCATCCATCCATCCATTCCTCCATTTCCATTCCTCCATCCATGTCCATCCTCCATCCGTCCATTCCATTCCATTCCTTCCATTCCATCCTTCCTCCATCCCTCCATCCATCCATCCCTCCATTCCATCCATTCCATCCTCCTTCCTTCCTCCATCCGTCCTTCCCTCCGTCCATCCATCCTTTCCATTTCCTTCCATTCCTCCATCCATCCTTCCTCCTCCATCCATCCATCCGTCCATCCATTTTCCTCCTCCTCGTCCTCCTTCCATTCCATTTCATCCATCCGTCCATCCATGTCCATCCGCTCCATTCCATCCATCCTTTCCATTCCTCCATTCCTTCCTTCCATCCATCCATCCATCACCATCATCCATCCACCTCCGGCATCCTTCCGTCCTTATTCCGGCCATTCCTGTCCATCCATCCATTTCCATCCGTCCATCCATCCATCCCTCCTCCTCCTTCCTCCACCCCCTCTTCCTCTTTCCATCCACTCCATCCGTCCATCCATCCATCCATTCATCCTTTCCATCCATTCTCCTTCCATCCATTCCTCCATTCCATCCATTTCCATTCCTTCCATTCAATCCGTCCATCCATTCCATCTTCCATTCCGGCTTTGTCGTTCTCAGAGTTTGGTGTTTTGGCGTTTAGGCACCCGGATACCAAAGAGACAAGTTTCATATGTCATGTTACAAATTCGACTTGAAACCCCAAAATGAACTTAGCATTATATATATATATATATATATATATATATATTAATTTTGAGTTTCGGCTCGAGGAAACGGATGCAAGACCTCTTGTCCGCCTTTATGGTAAATCTCTACTTGCAAAACCCAAAAGCGAGATTAAGTATATATATGAACTTGAGTTTAGGCTCCAGAAACCGGATCTGAGACCTCTTGTCATCGCACATCATAAAATCGACTAGCGAGAACCCGGTGAGTTTAGGGGGATATATGGATTCAGTTTTGGCTCCCGGAAACCAGGATCACGAGCCTGTTGTCATGGCACATTGCGAAATCGACGCGAAACCAGTGAGTTTTAAGGATATGGTTGGAGTTTGGCTCACAGAGAAAACCTGGTGGCGAGACCTTATGCCTACATATCCTAAAATCCCGACTTGCGAGACCGAAATGATAATATAGCATGGATGAGAATCGGTGTTTTATTTTGGGATATCTAAGGAGCAAGTCTCTTGTACTTTCGAGTCGAAATTCCGATTTACAACGGCAGGTGAAATGACATAGTAATGCAGAAGTTTGGATGTTTTGTTGTTTAGGCGCTTTGAAATCCAGGAATTCGGTTCCTTGTACTTTCGTCGGTCCGCGAAGTCACGACTTAGCGAAACCATAAAATGAGCTTGAGAGTGATGAATCTGGGCTTAGGAGTTTGTCTCGAGAAACCTAAAGTCGCGATATATAATGCGGTATATTGCGAAACCACGACTTGCGAAATCACGAAATAATAATAGAACAGGTAAGTCTTGATGTATTGGTATTTTGGCGCAGGGATATCTAGAAGCAAGTCCCCGGTACACACCGATCAATTCTGTTAAGAAAAAGCGGGGACGAACAATAAAATAAAACAAATCTGAAATAAAAACACAAAAGACACACAATACAAGAGACACATGGATTTACCTGGTTCAACTAGTGTGGGCTTTCGTCCGCAGGAGAATTGCAGTCCTTCCCGCTTTATTATTATCCACCAAATGAAGGATACAACCTACATCAAAACCGGGTGTAACTTCCTCTTCTTTCTCCTGAGTCTCCTCTCATAATACAATATTCACTTCATTACGCCAATACAATACATTTCCCTCGCATAAAGAGGTTGCCTTCTAAGGAAGCAGCTAACATAATCTCTCATAGATTAGATGCGACCTTATATTGAGCGATCCGGATTTACAATGGGGAAATTAATATGCTTTTTATAAGGTGAATTTTTTGCTTGGGGGCTTAGCCCGAACCGCTTTCCCGGACCCCCACCGGACCCATGGAGGTGCCTCTACGCCAGTGGAAGAGTGTACATGCCACGGGGTGTAAATACTTCATAGGGGTATAAACCGCGAATTTTAGCGAGGACCTGCTGAATCGGGGAATGTCGGGCTCCTCGACCAACAATATCCCACTTGGGGCTAATCTCAACAACTCCACGACTGTTGTATATGATGGAATGCAGACAGCTTCTTGGACACGGCGATTTCTCATCTTCATCTTCATTCTTGAAGACCAATTGAAATGACAGAGAACTTCGGTTTCTCCCAGATTACTCCCTTTGTTAACATGTCTGCCGAATTTTGACTAGTATGTATCTTTTCAAGCTTCAGTTGTCCATCTTCAAAGGCGGATCATTGAAGTGGTACCTCAAAAATTTGTATATGCTTAGTCTTGAATGGAAGGATGATTTCTTCGTAGTGGTCTTTTCGGCATTTTGTCGCGATTACAACCTGTTGTTCTCTGCTTCTTTCCCAGTTCATCCATAAACCTTTGGCCAACCAAATCATCTCTTTACTAGCCTCGTAGCAACAACATACTGCGCCTCTGTTTTTGAAAGTGCAGCAACCTTTTGCAATTTTGAAGGGAAATCCAACTTCTTGTTGTTTCCACCTATGGTAAAACATACCATTGAATTATCCCTCCTATTGTCTTTATCACCTTCCATATCTGGATCAACATATCCCTATAGAAAAGTGTTGGAACCTCCAAAACATAATGCATGTGTAGTGGTACCTCTCGATGCACGAGAATCCACTTTTGCATATTCCCAATGTTCTTTACCGGATTGTTCATATACCTACAACTCCCCTTTGCATAATGCAATATCACGGTCTTGTGCAAACCATTGCATGCATCAAACTACCAGCTGGCGATGAATATGGGACCACTGGACATGTATTCTATCTCCTCCTGTGTCTTGGGACACATTTCCTTGAATAATTTGAGAGAATGGCTGGACAAAGGTGTACTATTTGGTTTGCATTACGTCCTAAACCTCTCCAACACCTTCTTTGTGTACTCACCACGAGACAATGTCGGTTCGATTTTTCTTGTCTTGTTATTCTCATACCAAGGATTTTCTTTCTTGACGCGAATCAACTTCATACGCCGATAGTTGGCTAATTTCTTCTTGACACATTTATATCACGCATATTAGACCACGCAACAAGCATGTCATCTGTTTATATAATGTAGAGATAATATAGCTTCCATTTTCTAGCCTTTAAAATAAATACAGTGATCAAAATGAAATCTAATATAACCCTGTTCTGTCATAGGCTTTTGTCAAACCTTCAAATACCCTTTGTCTTGGAGCTTGCTTTAGGTATACAAGCTCTTCTTCAACACGCATACCAAATTATCCTTCCCTTTGACCTCATACCCACGTGGGCTGGCATATAAATCTCTTCCTCCAAATCCCCATGGAGAAAAGTTGTTTTACATCTAAGTGTTCAAGATGCAAATCTTCTTTTGCCACAAGACTTAAAATGGTTCTAATTGAAGTCATTTTAACAAGCGGGGAGAAAATATTTCATCAAAATCTATGCCTTTCTTTTTATTGCAAACCCTTTACAACAAGTATAGCCTTATATAAAACTTTCTCCTCCATCTTCTTCCTTCAACTTGTAAAACCCATTTATTCTGCAATGCTCTTTTTCCCGCGACCACTGAACCAAGTCCCAAGAATGCAGTTTATTTTCCAAGAGATCCATTTCCTCTTTCATGCCTTGCTCCACTTCTTTTTGGTGTCTACGCGCATTGCCTCTTCATAACATGCGGTTCGCGAATCGGAGTCAACAATAAATAATATAATGAAGAGTATCGTTCAGAGTTATCACTTAACTTTGGTAAGATCTTCTAACAACGCCGCGGTGTTTTACATCTGTTGTTGAACATTTTGATTTTTCGGGTTCCTCTTAGATTTCAGCATACTAGGTGATCTCTCATCAAGCGGTATTGTTCTTCATTTTTACGTTTCACTGTTTCTTTCCGCAGCCGTCGCGCATTTTCATTACGATTCATTTCCACTTCGCTGGATGCGCTTTTCGCATTCCCACGAAACAACGAAATCATTACCTTCGGCGCAAAGGCGGCTTTGCGGTTTTGCACTGGCTTTTATGCTGCCTCAGTATGGACAGATGCTTCACAACCGAAAGTTTTCAAAGAATAATAGTTTACCTTTTTACACGTCCATTCCTCCTATGGATTCTGCCATCAAAGGCTTGAAGGTCCTATGTTTATTAGTAAACATCAGTATCTAACTTATGCGCTTGAGCGTAAAGAGCCGACATGCAATCTCCGCCATACTTCCTTACCGCGTCTCCATGATTGTCCGCAATTTCGTCGCTGCGACGCACCATTTTTCTTGTAGTTGTTAATTGGGCTGTCTTCTCTCTCTGAAGATCCCGTGAACAATGAGAACCGGTAATCATCAAAATCCTTATTTCGCGATATTCACCTCCATTATCGATCACGAGGACACTTCAATACTTTTTTTCTTTGTCTCATTCTCAACTAAAGCTTTCATTTTCTTAAAGTATCAAAACATCAGATTTTGTGAGATACAATAAACCCAAAGTTTTCCGGATTGCATCATCAATAAAAGTAACATAATATTAAAAAGGCCACCAAGAGATATGATAACTAAGTTGGTCCCCATGCATCTATGTGCACAAGGGAATCTAACCTTTCATTCTTCTTTTCTTTTCCAGCTTCTGAGAAATCCTGGCTTCTCTTTGTTTTCCTGTAAAACCTGATGCTCCACCGAAGTCCAAATCAATTTGTTTTAAGATGGAAACAAATTTCTTTTGTCAAGGATCTGCATAACCTTCTCACTCATGTGTCCCTGACTATGATGCCATGAGTCGCGTATCCACCTTTGTAGAAGCTAAAGATATAGAAGAGTCAATGTGACCAATGCATAGATACAAATGTACCTACCTTCTCTCCTTTAAGCTATCACCAATGATCCTTTGATGACCTTCGCCGTCTTATCACGTAAAATATGGATATACAACCTTCGCGTGCCAACTGCCCTGTTGAAATCGGGTTTTTGCCTAAATCACGGAACATGTTTTACCTCTTTCAAAACCATTGGTTTCCATTTCGTTGCTTTATTTTTATTTCCCATTCCAACAATTTTGCATGGCTATTATCACCCAATTCGGGCCTGTCCAAAATCACGCTGAACGCAATCTGAAAATAACCTATCCGGGTGTGGCGTAGTAAAGCTCCTGAATCTACTACCCAGATTCAGAAATATTATCTGAGAAAGAATCAAAGCATCTTGTGGCACATCACTGTTACATTTGCTTCACGATTTCTCTCCTGTTGTCCATCTCTTTGTTTCTTTGGAGCTCCATGATCTTTCTTGAGATGTCGCTTTTCTTAGACAGATTCCGGCCTCTATCTTTTCAAGTTTGGATGCCTTCCTGAATTTCTACGGTTTCACAGACCACGCTCCTCTATCCTTTTGTCTTCACACTCTCCATGTTCAATGCGTTTCCTAATGTCTCACCTGTGGCCTTTTCGCGTTTCCTCCCTAAGGATAGCACCAACAACATCAATCAAATTATAAATGTTTGAACCCGGAGAGACAGAGTTACTTATGACCATGACCAAGCCGTTCCATGTTTTTGGCAATGAGCGCAAGATTAGAAGAGCCTAACCTCATCATAAAAGTCTACCTTTATAGAACTTAGTTGATTATTAACAATATTAAAATCATTAAATGATCTACAACAGACCCAAAAGACCCACCTTCTAACATATTCATATTAAATAATCTCTTCATTAAATACCTTATTCCGATCGCAGAGGGTTTTAATACGGTTTGGCCGACGCGTCATCAAATCGCGCCGTTTTCTTTCTTTTGAAATATTGAAAGCCATGCGATCTTTTGCCGAATTTCCGGTATCGTTCCACAGAGCCTTCGCATCAGAATCTCCCATTCACCGTCGGCTTCATGGCATGACTTCTTTCACTCCACTCAATGGTAGGAATAGATCCGCCGATCTCAATAGTCTTCCATCTGCATCTTCCATAATGCATTAGTTTTTTCGGTGATTAATTCTCATTTCAAACTTTCCATCTTCCAGACATTAACCACTCAGACGAGGAACCACCTCTTTCGGGGTTACGCTAAGCTATGATGCAGTTGTTAAGAAAGCAGGACCGGCGGGCAAAATAAAGCAATCTTGAAAATAAAACACATATGATACACAATACAAGAGAGAGATAGTTTTACGTGGTTCACCCAGTTTGGCTACGTCCACCATAGAAATTACCGGGTCCTTCCTTTATTATTATCGACAAACCGGATGCAAGCTTCTCACCGACAAAACCGAAACATGGCTTTATACTCTCTGATCTCCTCTCGGAGTACAATGATACCTAAATTTTAGCGCGTACATTTCCCTCGCTAAAGAGGGTTTGCCTTCCTGGAAAAAGCCTAACATAATCTCGCAGTTAGATGCGACCTTATTAGTGAGTCGGTTACAATGAAATTACAGTATACTTTATAAGGCAATTTTGTGGGGCTTAAGCCGAACCTCATTGGGGGGCCAACGCTGAGACCCCGACAGGATGGACCATGAGAGGGGGTAGCCCCCCTCTGCACTCCGCTTGGAAGAGTGTACATGCTATGGGTGAAAATGCTTCATGGGGTATAAACGGCTGAAAGCAAGGACCTATGAATGAGGAAGATAATCGGGGCTCCACAACCAACAATTCGGGCTTTATGAATCAGGAAGATAATCAGGCTCCACAACCAACAATTCCCGACTTGTGAAATCCTGATACGGCTTAGCGCATGTAGATTTGGTTTTTAGTGTTTCGGCACCCAGAAAACTGAAGGGTATGAACCCCTCGTCCTCTTCTACTGCGAAAACCCGATACGCGAAACTCCGAAAGGTGGGATGCCAAGTTTTAATACGAGGTATTGTTAGAGGTGACAAACTGTTGGTCCCTTTCGGATTTCAGCACTTCGAGAGACAAGAGAGCAGGGGAACACATGCATCACGATTTCCCGAATTGTGAAAGTCGGAAGCACCTCTCCGGTAAGGCCTGTGGTCATAGCCAACAATCACATGGGTAAGGATAAGGGATGGTAGGGTATGCATCAGGCCCCAAAGGAATTCGAGGATTTTGTTTGTCAGTGAAAAGAAGGAAAAAGCCGAAAAATATTAGTTCCCATAGTGGGTGTGTTACAACTATCTACATCAATATTTGCACATTCAAACTCATTCTTGGATTACAAAAAAATTTCAATATGTTTATCATTTCCAAAAAATTTCCAATACTTGATATTGTCTAGGACAACAAATCTTCACTTCACCTCAACTGTATACTGGCGATTTGGATGAAATGGTATCTTACAAGTAGCTGCTAAGGTAACCAGACCATCAGCAAGAATGTTTTGGTCCCTGGGAATGGCCTGCAAATCACATTCAGTAAAGCATTGCAAGAAATCTAGAGCAAAATTTATGTAGGCTCTCAGTCTTGGGTGTTTGGCAGATTATTCACCTTTGATCTATTTTATTATGAGTTTAGAATCACCCCTAATTGAAATTCCCTCAGCACCAAGATTTTTTTTAAATTTCAAACCAAGCATTAAAGCTTCATACTCAGTTATATTGTTGGTACAATGAAAATTCAATTTGTAGGAATGGCTTTTTGTATATCTTGTTTTTGGATTTGAAACCCACACCCTAGATCCTGATCCTTCCTTGCTAACATCACCATCAAAGTCTAAACTCCACAGAGCTTCTTTTGGTTCATCGGATTGTACCATCATTGTTTTGTCTTCTTCAGGGGATGTTTCCTCCAAGTTATAAACATCATCCTCCAAATTTTCAATTTGTCTCTCCATGTCTATATCATTGTATAAAATAAAATAGTCAAGATCATAATGAACAAAATATAAGCGATAATTATGTGGTTTCTCTTGACTACTGACCATGTATTTCATCAGTGTCTCCCTGTATAATCTCCTCTTCTGACCAAATAATGGAATGGTGGCATAAGACATGTCCAGTTGTAGGGTACCCTGTAAGTTGGCTCCCCATGAGTGAGACAATAAAATTCCATACTTCGGAGGTATGTCTGCAACAACAATGTCCATTACCATGCTTTTGGCTGGGATTTGTGCCAAAGTAACACACAAATCTTTGATTAGACCTATGAATTTAGCTTTACTTGAATCAAAAGAATATAAATCCTTGTAAGGTCTAGTGATATCAAGTCCCAATTTCTCTGTAACATCCTTAGGCATAAGGTTGGGAGAAGCACCAAAGTCTAGCATGGCATTGTGCAAAGTGTTGTCATGAATATTTAAACTAACATAAAAAGGAGGTACAACACCACTTTCATATTTTCCATTAACTTCAGGCCCAAATAACTACTTTGGTTTATCATCAACAATGTTTATTGAGTCTATACCCATTCCTACCTCTATGTTCGGATCTTTGATCAGCTGTGATCTGTAAGCATTCTTATTCATTGATTTTGTTAGAGGAGTAGGTATTTTGATGATTGCCAATTCACTTTCTAGGATGAATGAGGTTGGAGTTTTATTTTGATTAGGGAGATCTGATTTCTCAACAACATTCTTCTATAAAGTATCTCTGGGATGGTTGGTGGAGAGAACATCAGTTTGATTTGTTTTTGATACAGAGTCGGATATTCTTTTTGTTAGGACTTCTGAGTTTTTATTTTGGGGGCTATTAGAAACTTTCTTGGCATGTGTATCTGTTGTCTTTTTAAAGTTAGAATCTTTCTTGGTTGGATTATCATTAGACTTCTTACTTCTCGAGTTATACTATTTATGAACTTCCATTATTGCATTTTCAAATGCTTTTTGTTTTGATTCATCCTCATCAACTTAAGTTTGTGACATAAGGAAAAGATTTTGTTCTTCTTGGATAAGAAAAATAGAATCATTATCATTTATTCCCATAAGATTAATGTGAACATCATCAAGTCCCTCAATTGTTTCTTCCCCTTCATCAGCATACTTTTCTTGAAAAGAAGGTCTAATCTGTTGATCACTCCCTCTTTGTTCTCTTTGTTCTCTAGGTTCTCTTTGTCTAATTTGGGGTGGATTTCTCTTGAAATTAGGATTTCTGATTTGGGGTCCAGGTTGATTTTCTCTAGGTGGATTCCTATCAGTAGTGTCTAGTATTGCCATCATTCTTTCCATCATTCTTGTTAAGGAGTCTATTTGGAATCGGCAATAGAGGTGGATGGTTCATCTTTGATGGTCACTCTCCTCTTTTTTATTTGTCTAGCTCTTTTAGCCAACAGATTTTCCTCTACACTCACAACACATTTTTTCATTTCTTCCAAATTTGAAGGGTTTCTCTCTCTCAATTGATAAGACATGTCAGCATCAATACCATCAGGGAATTTGATCAAAGCTAAGCCTTGAGGAGGTTGAATGTTTGTTGGAATTTCATTATAAAGATTGTTAAATCGAGTGCAATAATCTTGTACACTTTCCCCTTGGTTTATTTTTATACTTTCATATTCAGATAATATTTGAAGTGGATTTTTCTTTACTTCCCATCTATTGAGAAAAGATTGGTGAAAGGCAGTAATGTCATTAATGCTAGCAATTGGTAAGATTTTGAACCATTTATTCACTTCATCAGTTAAAATTTGGGAAAACAACCTCATTTTGACATTTTCCTCATCTACTTATTGCAAGTCAAATAATTCATTCATATTTTCAACATGTTGTTGTGCATTCATACTTCTAGTACCATCAAACTAAGGAATCTTAGTTTGATAATCCTGAGGCATATTGTGTAAGGGAGCAGCCAAAACAAGGGGAGCATATCTCGCTTCCATGATTGGTGGAGGAGGTTGGATAGCAAGAACTCATGTGGCAAGCTAGATGGTAGCCTGTAAAATTGTTGGAGAAGTGGTGGAAGATGTGGAAGAAGCAAGGTTGGATGATATAGGATGAGCTATTTGAGGATTGATAGAAGATGCAAATATGGTCAGGGAAGAAAGTTCAACAAAATTTTGGATGTAGGCTTTGTGAAAAGCTTGATCAAAGTCTGATGCTAAATCTTGTAAATTTTCAAAGTTTTTTAGGATTTGTTGATCAAGATATGATCTAGGAGAGTGTTTTTCAGGGGTTTTAGGTTGGAGGATAGATTGATCTAAAACTGTTTCATCCACAAAGCTATCATATTTTGTTATGAAAAGGTTGTGTTCAAAATGTAGATCAAGCTAGATGTCTTGGATTGTGACAAAATTCTCTAGAAGAGAGGTGACCCTAGGAGGAGGACTACTACTCCCTTGACTTTGTGTTGTTCTTCTTTTTCTAATTATTTTTTCAGGATTATCTACTACTTATACATGTTCTAGATCAGGGTGAGATCTAGTATGAATTCCTTTTGGAGCCAGAACTTAAATCTTCAAAACCTAATTTTACTATTTACAATTTTTTACAACCTCTGGACATTTATCTCTTGAATTTTAGGTCTTTGATTGTTCAGAAATAAAGTTTTCTTACTTAGGGAAGACAATTCATAAAGTTGGAAAAAAAATTCATTCCCCAGTATGGTCACCACTATGTTATCACTATGTAATTTTCAGAGGTTGTATAAGGGTAGAAGAACTTGACAGAGGTAACTATCAAACCACTTTGGAAGCTAGGATCTAGCCCTTCCAGCTTCAGAGAGGGATCTCTCTATCAGATTTAGATTTTTTTGAGTTTTAAATGCTAGGCTAGTTATGATAGTTTGAAATTTGTTTGTTTTTTTGTTTGAAATAATTTGTTGAATGAATGCTTAATTTTCCATTGAGCTATGGGGTCTGTATTTAAAGATAAGGATCAAATTCATATTTTAATAAGGTTTTCTTCACAGGGCAGGGTAGTAAAATTGTTGGATCTATTCAGATTAAATAAGATGAATAAGAGAGAACAAGAGGTGAGAGTACACTTAAGAAAATGAGTAGTTAATAACTCCTTCACTCAGTTTCAGATGAAAACATATAGATGATTAAAAAACCAGATATAGAGTATATGAAATAAATTTTGTTCTATTGCCTTTCTTTTAATGATTAGAATTTGAAATACATGAAATGATCACATAGAATGAGAAAACATTTAACAAAGAGAGAAAGACATCACCAACAATCTGACACAAGAATCCTGTGAATAACCCTATTTTATTACTAGTCGATCCTTTGAAAAATTACATAATAGCTCATGGGTGCAAAAATCAACCCTCAATACTTCGAAGGGACAAGTATTTATAAAACTATTTACATTAGATCCTGTCATAAATGACTAGGATATTATGGAGAAAATATCTAACTAATTAGATCTGTAAGATACAAAATATATGAATTTGTTGATTTATTCAGATCCTTTGTGCTTATTTGGTGGAAAGTGGTTGGTGACTCATCTCTTTGACTTTGGATGTCTGATCCATGCTGACTCGAACCTCAAAAGTTTCTTTACTCAAGTAAAGTGCATAGATCTTCCCATCTCTTTTTACGTGGGATAGAAATCCTGAGTAACTTTCTGTATATCTCATCCATTTCAGTATACTTAGAAAAAGTAGGGTTAGTTATGAAGATATGTTTTATCTCATGTTGAATAAACAAGTCCAATTGTAATGTTTCTAGGAAAGTTTTACTAGTGATGCTTCCCTATATCCATGCAAATTTGGAATTGTCCTTTGCCACTGCACTGATTTTCTGTTTGTAAACTGACAGAGTGATCATCTTGTCATTGAGTACTAATAGTACAGGAAGACCTTTCTTATGTAGCACTTCAAACTTACTGAAAAATATTTTCACTCCTATGTCCATCACTTGAGCCTTTTCTTCTAGATACAACATCAATCCTTTCTTGGTCAGGACCTTTTTTATCTCAAGGATGGTCTATGTTATGTCTTCAATTTATAATTCTTATAACTCCTTCTTGTTCTTGGAGTTTAGAAATATGATGAGTTTAGTGGCCTCTGTGGGTCTTTCTCCTAGCTCTTCTTTGATGGTATCAATTGCTTCCCTAGCCTTTTGTACTAATTCATGTTGTTCAAATATAATCTGTATGGATGGCCAGATCTCTGACATGGACTTGTTGATATCCACCCAAATGGTTTCCTTAGCTTGGGCTAAGGTCTTCACCATGACAGTCTCTTTCTGTAGTTGCTACAATTGTTGACTAAGCCTTTGAGACTTATGCATTTCTACCTAGTGACTGGCCTAGAACATAGAATTCATCTCTTACGAGTTCTTTACCTCTTCTTGCAGTTTTTTTATCTCTTCTCCTTGGATGGACATGTCTTCCATGGAATTTACAAGTTTCTCAAATGCATCTGAAACTTGTACTAGGATTGATGATGGAATCTTTGTTGATGTAGATGTTTCTATTGTTCTAATTCTTGTCAGAGGGACTGCCTCCAATGGGACCATGGTCATCTGCACATTTTGTTATTTTTCCTTTATCAATTTATCCATTTTTGCTTCCATTTCTCTTATCTGTGCATTTTGTTCCATGATAAGCTTCAACATTTCTTCTTTGTGGCCTTCAGTTTCAGCCATTTCTTTAGCTTGTGAATCTTCTGTAGATGGAAGCTTCAACTTCTTTCTCGGGGATGCTATATCAACATTCTTCTTCTTCAATAACTCTAATGTTGCCTTGACATTCATTGGGTCATACCCAATCTTCAACACCAATTCTTCTAATGATTTGATTATGTTATCTTTGGCCAAAGAAGAGATTTTCTCCAGCTTCAATTGGGACTTAATGTTGTTCATGGATACCTGCAACTTTGAAGTTGTCAATGAGGTATTTGTCAAGGTAGAGAATATCATTTCTCATGTCTTCTTATGCATGTCCATTTGGTCCACTGGATAGACATCATTTACATCAAACTCAAAGGAAGTCTTCTTGTAGTCTGCAGTTGTTTTGGGATGGGGAACTTGTGCTTGAAAGAATGCCATTTGCATTCTTCCTCTTTCTGTATCAAATGATGGAAGAAACCTGTGTTGAGTAGTGGAGGTATGCTTCTAGAACTGAGCATAGGTGTTGTTGCTGAGGAGTTCATTTCTCTATTTTATCTGTTTGTACTTGTCAAAAATATTAGACTCTGTTCGCTCATGAGATGATTCAGCCGACAGAGTAGTGTCTGGTTTTTTTTTTGGATGATGATATAGACACTATGAATTAACTGTTTTCATAGGCTGAAAAGTGTGGCCCCTCCATGAATATGGTGGACTGCATTTCTCCTTCCTTGAGCAGGTCTAGTGCATGACAGGTCTTGGCTTTTTTTATGTAAACTTGGAAGTCCTAGGCTGAAACCTCTGTGATTGAACGAGAAACCTCCTTTTTTTCTCTCTTCTTTGTTTTCTTTTGAGGTGTGTTGGTATGTGAAGCAGTGACAGGGGCATACTTTTCTTCTATTTCCAACAATGTGTTTTATTTCCATTATGTATGGTTCATATACTTATCCACTTCTGGCTTCTGTGTGTGAGCATAAGGAGTGCTCCTTTGTTTGAATCTGAGCTCTGAGATGACACCAAATGGGTCATAAGTCCAATTGAAACTCTGAGAAAACCAAATTTGTTTCAAGAGGTTTTCTTCCTCTTCTCCTGTTTGTCTGTTATTACAAATGAAATGACCAATTTGAGCCTTGATTTTGAGCTGTTGTTTCTTATTGACTACAACAAAATGGATATCATCTGAATTCACCATCTGTCTTATGTATTCCAGTGAAAAAATCCTTACAGGGAGATATTTTTGCAATTTGTATGGTGGCAGCTCACACCTATACACTCTTATTTCTGTGTGGTTTATACCAATCCCATGTCCTAGCTAGATCAGAGAGGTGAAGGATTCTCTAAATTTCTTCATTGATCCTTCGCTTTGTGATGTTGTTCAGCATGCAAACAAATGGATGATAAAACTGGTATATGAAGTCCTTGAAGTTGAATTTTGTTGAATTTTTCCTCACCAATGAGGTCCATGAGGTCACTGACTATGGGTTTCCTTTCTGGTTTAATTTCTGAAAAGCACATGGAAACCTGTATGACAAAAAAAAAAACGTATACACCAGGATTGAAGAATATCTGAACATTCCTTCTATTGGGAAGCTGAAAATTTGATCATGAATGTTATCTGCCAGAAATTGACTGAAATTGAATTTAGTTGTGGCTCCTTCTTCTATGGAAAAAATGGATAAAAAACCTAGGATAGGCTCATCTACCCATTCATCTAAGAAATAACCTAACATGTAACAAATAATGGAAATGATCTAGTGGGCCCTGACATGGAAGATGGAGGATGAATAAGGCGGATTTTTCTTAGGCAATTAGGTGTCTTCTAGTAGAAAAATATCAAAAATTTGGGTTGTTTGGGGAAAGGTGAGCTTCTAGTAGAGATCATTTAGGGCTTCAATGGAAAAAGGGATGGAAAATTCACTTCTCGGTATTTGCAACATTTGGTCAATCGATTAAGGGGTATTTGTGAACAATGTTTCACCAGAGGAGGAAACAATGGCCAGGCAAATAACGAGCTTGGAATTTCAGGGCGAATTTGGGGAAATGGTGGGTCTGATGGAACATATACATAAGAAAATTGGACTCCCATAGTCCAATTTCATCGCTTTGGTCCAGAAAAATGTCTTTCAGTCAAGAGTGCAATTCAAAGAAGTCGAATTTGCACCTCAACTATGTGATCTTGTAATCCTTATCCGCTAGGGGGATGTGATCCAGGTCTATAGGAGGAGGGAGGATCGGGTTCTCAGACATATCAGCAGATTTGGCCTTGGGGGCCATGATCAATAAGAGTTTAAGGTAAATCAATGGTGTAACTATGATTACCCGGGTAAAATGTGCCTGTTGACGATGAGCAGTTGCGGCAGTTGGCTTGAAGCATGTTTTGGCGCGGTGTTCACAGTATCTGCATCAACAAATGGTGTTACAGGGTGCTGAAACGGAGTTTTACAGCACGATGGAGGTGTTTGTTATGGCGCAAGGTGATGACAGGGCAGTTAACGATCACGAGGAGTGAATTGGTTGGGTAACGGGTATGTGGGATGGGACATATGACAAGTGGAAGTGGAGTACGGTGACAGAGT
>SNQJ01S0049908.1:30421-44963 GCA_010110895.2 Picea sitchensis | reverse complement strand
CGGGGGGTCCGAAATGAGATGAGAACCATTGATCTGGGCGCTGACAACTTGTGCAGAAATTAGTCACTACATGACAAAGTGTATTTTCCGTTAGAAACTTAGGATAAAAATTATGCAATGAGTAGCGCTAATCTTACCTTTTCCACTTTTACACCATGGTCTTATTTTCCTAAGGTAAAAATATCCAAATTTACTCAAACAAAGGGTGTTTTGACAATCCCCTTTCAACTTTTATTGAAATAAACATCACTAAACTATCAACTAACCTAGGCATCTAACATATTAATCCATCTTAGACTGTTGGATTAATTATTACTCTAACCTAACTAATTTGTCCAAGATTAAAACTGTTTGACCAAACTTATTCACTAATCTATCTAATTTGGCCAAGATTAAACTGTTTGACCAAACTTATTCTAAAACCTATCAACATAAATTCAAAAAGTTTGATCATGATTATAAAGTATGATTCAAACTAAATTTATTTTTCATGGGGTTTTATATTTTGTCTTTTATTATTTTTTATACCCTCTTTTCATTTTTTCTTTTTTTCTTTTCTTTTTCTTTTTCTTTTCTTTTTGTAAATAATTTGCAGAATAAAATATTATTTACAATGAAATATGACTAGAAGAAGAATTTCCAATCAATAAGTGATACTATGAAATATAGGGTTATAACAAGAGGGGGCATGGAGATTCAGAGTGAGCATGATCTTAGAGAGGATCAAATGGGAAAAAGAGAGGTCTTCCAAGACTGAAAAATAGATGCCATGAGTTGACATGACTAAACCATAACCTCATAGACTTCTATGAGATGTGAAATACGTTAGGAATATTCCCTTGTTTCAATGACAGAGGAGGAATCCAATCAGAAGGAATGGGATATGTATTTTTTCTTGAGACCAGAAGGGAAGTCAATGATGACTTCCAAGATTGATCTAGCAAATAAAACATGTTGCAGATACAAATATAAAGATGTACAAAGCCTGATTTTTGTCCAGAGAATTCTCCCAACAAGGGGGAGAATACTATGACAAGACACTTTCTCCCGTAATCAGAAGAAGTATATATGGATTCATTAAAAGAAGCCAACACAATATGAGATTCAGAGGGAGCAGGTATGACAATCCTTGTATTTGAGAGTGAGTTATCTCTAGTGCCAATTGGTGCAATACATGAGTCGGGCCATGGAGACATAGAAGATTGATTTACCCTCAGTATCAGTTATTGAGCCACTCTCAGTTTCAGATGAAGTTTTTTCCATTATATAATAGAGGAGATACTCTCAGAGTTCATCAACCATGGTGAGAATGGAGCAATCATTCTAAGCTTCAACGTAACTGCAGGTGCAGAGTCCACTGTGCAGATTAAGTTACAGTTGAACAAGTGTATCAGGTTGGTACAATGTGATGTGAAAATTTGGTTTCGAAGTACAAAACATGAATACTCTTTTCTGCAAGTTGAAGCAAGCTCCAAGCGCTTGGTATAGTAGGATTGATAGTTTTCTAACAAGCTTGGGATTTACCAAGAGTTAAATTGATTATAATATTTACTTCAAGACTATGAATGATGATCTAGTTGTATTGCTACTATATGTGGATGACTTATTCTTGACAGGAGAAGAAAATCTCATCACAGATTACAAAAGGAAGCTCATTGCAGAATTTGAGATGAAAGACCTAGGCCCGATGCATTATTTCTTAGGTCTTGAAGTTTGGTAGAGCCCAGAGAAGATCTTCCTTAACTAAGGGAAGTATGTAGTTGAAATAATGAAGAAGTTTGACATGTTGGAATGTAAATCCATGGCCACACCCATGGAGACAAATTTGAAGCTCCCAGTTGATACTTCATCAGAGTTAGTTGATGCTACTCTATATAGACAGATTATTGGTTCGTTGATGTATCTGACGAATACTAGACCATATATATTGATGCAGACCTGGAACCCTCGGCCCAAGATCTGCTACAGGATCGTTCTTCCTATCAGATCCGCAGAACCGAAATGGTTCTTTCAACCTTCCTTGAGACCTCACGAACCCGATCCATAGGTCCTTCACCTCCACACGACCTCCGAACACGACCGCGACCCTTTTCCCAAAATGGAATTTCGGTCTTCGGGACTCTGCGAGTCCTGATGCCAAGTACCTTGACTCTTCGATTCCCCGACACCCGAAATGTCGATATGCCAAAGTGGTGGTTAACCCCTGGCCAAACCCTATTCCATGTGACCACCTTCCTCATGACCACAACCTACCTCCAAAGGCACGACTCTTCACAACTTCGGGGTTTTCAACATTCTGTGCCCCACTCCTTGTCTTCGGGATCCCCAAAATGCCGAAATGTATGAAATGTGAGACCGCAGCCCCACTCCAACAATATGTCGTGTTTCACAACTTCGAGATTTTCACCGTCAAGTTGTCAACTCTTTGTCCTCAGGAATTCCAAAATCTCAAACCCTGGTATACCGAAATTTGATCCTGTCTCGTGACCTGGCAATACTCCTCTTGTGCTTTCAGGAATTCACGTTTCGGAACTTCATGAATCTCGATGCAACAATTCCTTGTCCTCTCGTAGTTCTGGTATTCGAAATATCGAAATACCGAAATCCCGAAACTCTAGTCCTCCTTCTTCTGAGAAAGATCAGTGATTGTGAGCCTCCCTGATCCAATGGGTCCAATCCTTTCAGGATATCGTGCGTCAAGAGTTCCAAACACTCACCCCTACATCTTCCGGTAGCTGAAATACCGAATGCTCCTTTCATGGATTTTCATGATGCCTCGATCGACGCCACGTGTCCTCCTATTGGACGGTCCCGATACTCTCAGTGTTTTGGGACTTGTGAACCCAATGCACTGATCCCTGGTCCTTCAGACTCCCAGTATTCGAACTCCTGGTAGCTCCCCGATCACTTCCATGTGTCCTCCACAGATGGATGGCCCTGATCACTTCAGGACTTCGCGAGTTGCGAAGTTGAAGGACTCCTCTGTTCCGCTCTTTGATGCCCGAATCCCCAAACTCCGAAATCTCGATGTGTTCGCTATTTTGGGACTTTAATGAGCCTCTTCTCAGCTCATATGCGAGATTAACTCGTGTGCACCTTCTCCCAGATCCAATGACGATCAACGATCTGTGCAAGATCTGACGGCTCATATCTTCTTCTCCTATGTGCTCTCCTCCTGCTACTTCCTGGACGTGAAACTTCAATGGTCTAGATATTTTCCTCTACTCGATCCGATGATAGTTGTGCTCCCCCTTGTGAGCTTATGTTTCTTCCCGATCCTTGGGAGAATTCAAATTATCAAAGGCCTCGGCCTTTGTCCCTACTATGAAGCCTCTACTTCACATCTTATGTTCGCGTTCCAAGGATGCTATCCCCCCTAAGCTCCTCGAACTCGAGTCCTCCAAAAGGTTCTCCCTGTCCTTTTGGTGCTCTTGGCAATGTTCTGTGCACAAAAGCGTTGTCCTTCCTGATCTTTTTCCTCCTCTAAAAGCTTGAAAGGTTTCCTCGACTTCTACACTCCTTGCAGAGTTGTTGCACACAAAGGTGTTATCTATCCTAAGCTTATCTGTGGCTCCGACCTCAAAGGTCTATGTCCCTTTCTTTCCTTGAAAGGAATATAAGTGCCCTATTGGCAACTTATGCTCAAGCACTCCTTGCTGAGCCTACAGGGTGTTCAGTAGCCCTTGTGCAAACTGGCACTTACTCAACACCCTCCTAGTGGAGCTTCTGCATAATCCCTCAGTGATTCTATTCCCTTCAACGAACTCTAAGAAGAGTTATCCTATGTGCTTTGTGCACTTGCTCAATTCCCTCCTGGCAGATCTTTCCCAGAATTCCTCAGAATTTGTGTCTTCTCTGAACTCAATATAGAGTTCTTCTCCTCAATGCAACCCATGCATCTTCTCAGTGCCCTCCTAGCAGAGCTCTACAGAAATCCTCGGAGATTATGTCTCCTTCTATTCCTTCCTCTGCACAGTCCTACCTCCAAGGTATTCAGTAACCTTGAGGCTTCCTCCTGAGTCAATGACTTCAGCTGGTGTTCCCTCCTGGCACGTCCTTGCCCAAATTCTGCAGAATTCAGGAGTGCATCTATGCACTGGGTTTTAGAACCCGCAACGTTTTGTCACACCCTCTTGGCATGAAGCCTCAAATAACCCAAACCAGGAATCAAAGAACTCCGAATAGATAGGGAAATCTATCTATTTCCTGTAGATGGAATTTAACATACATCTACAACATATAATGAACACACAAAGACATTCATGCAACCACAAAATAACATGCAGGAAAAATTGTTGTTTGTATTAATGTAAAATCCCTTTGTTTACAATGTGTTTGAGCTCAGAATTTTTACAAAGTCTCGGCTCTTCCTATCTGCTCTCTAAAACTCTCGCAGAGCTCTCCTATCTCTCTACTCTCTCAAAACAAGATCAAAATATATTTTACATGAGGGGGCTCTTCGAGCTCTTCCCTCCATCTCACCTACCCTATTCAATTACATTGAATTTACATTGAATGGGCCGTCTAGTCCAGATCGGATCTAGATTCATCCTTACAACCATTAAAGGCCTTCTTTAACTACAACCTTATCAAAGGCACGGATTTGGCTCTACCGGCCTTACATACATTAATTACATTGAAATCAAATTCAAAATGTGAGAGGAATTGCGCCTTTCTTCCTTGAATGTGCGTTGAGTTGGCTGGTTGGCTGGCGCATGGCTAGCTGGAGCGATGCTCCTGCATCATACTCCCCTGCTATGAAAAATTCATGAGCTCTTGCTCATGAGATCCCCAGCATCATTGTTGAAATCCACCTGGATCCCAAACAACTCTTTGGAGCTGTATCTCTGCTCCATCTCTCTGCTACTATTGCTACTACTTCCTCTGCTCTGTTGCTGCTGGTGTCTCCCTTCTACTCAGCTTCCCATTGCCGAAAGCTTCCTGTACTGACTTCAACATCAGCCTTTTGATCTCCTCAATCTCCTTGTCTAGCTGCTCTAATGGTTGGCTCTATTCATGCAGTCTCCTCTGCTGCAATTTCTTTCTGCAAATGGGTAGATCATCATGATCTCCCATGTCATCTTCTCCATCTCTTGTGGCATTGAGTTTCCACTCCGCTGCAGATTCCAATTCTATAGTCTCATTAATGAGTTGTTTCTCAGCTTTTCCCTTTAATAGCTTGACTATCATCTCTCCCTTTATGCCACTAAGTGTCCACTCTGCTACAGACTCTATCTCTGCAGTATCCTCTTGATTGACCTGTTGTTTAGCCTCTTCTTGTGGCATATTTTCTTCTTCCATTTCTCTTTGTGTTGGCTCAAGTCCAACTCCTTCCAGCTGCTTCTCAACCTGGAATTTCCCTTCATCTTTCACTGCATACCTCGATACTGCAGTGATCATCATCCATTCATCTCCCTGGCTGAAATTTCTGAGCAATTCCTCGGAATGCTCCTCTACCAACATCCGCTCATGGCAGTCACCTACTAGCTCTAGATTGTTTAGCCAATCCTTTAGCATCTCCAACTCCATCTCCCATGGAGTGAGTACTTCATCTGCTTGCTCTTCTTCTGTTGTCAGCTTCAGTGCTAAAACTGTCTCCTTTCCAGCTTCCTAGCTGAAAACTTTGAGCCATTCCTCGGAATGCCCATTTCCTTCTTCTACTTGGGCAGCTTTTGATATCTGCTCCAACTCTTCCTCTTCTTTGAAAGTCTCTGCTAGCTATATTTCCGTTGCTGCTACATCAACAATACAAACTCTCGCCTCAACTGGGCTACCTGGCAGGAATATTTGAATTCCTCCAATGATCAGAATGACCTTCTGATCCTTCTCCTCTGTCAGGTGTCCTTGCTGATATGAACTCAGCTCTGAGCTCATCTTCTCTCCCTTTCTCTCCTGGCAATATGGGATTTCTCTACTGCCTTCTTGGTATTCTATGAGATCCTCGAATCCCAACTCATTGCCCTCCTGGCAACATGAAATTTCCTCACTGCCCGCTTGGCAGTCTATGAGATCCCACAACGAACTCATTTTATTTCCCTCCTGGCAATTGGGAATTTCTATTCTTCCCTCTTGGAAGTCTATGAGATCTTCTAGTGATCTCAGCTCATCCTCAACACTGAGATTTCTCCCAGCCTCTGGTTCACATACCTGAACCATCTCTTCCTCTGGTGCGTTGAGGTCTTCAGCACGCCTCAACCATCCTTTCAACAATCTCCACTATCTTTTGGCCAGCAATTCCTTGGCTGACCATTTTACCTTCGTCCTCATGGGCCATTCATACACCCATCTTGAATTAGCATTCTACTACATCTGCAATGCCATAATCTCCATCCTCGCTCTGATCTCGGCGAGCTCTTGATCCACCTCAACTTTGCTTGGTTGTTGTTGGATCTTCTTTCCATCGTGTCTATGGCCTTCAGTAGCCATATTCCTACCTTTTGTCTGCCCTCCTGGAAAACCTGTTGTTATCACTTTGCAACCCTAAGTGCTTCTAGCGTCTCCTCGGTCCTCCTGACTATCTTCTTGACTATTGCATACCTGTGAGCAATCACCACAGAGTCTCAATACTCTGCCTTCCTATTATACCAAAATGACGTGCATCAGGGTATTCTCTTCCTCAATGAGCGTTTTCCTTCCTGCTCTCTCTACCTAAAATATACAAACAAAGTCTCTCTCTGATACCACTTGATGTGTATCAAAGTACTCTTCTTCCTCCTACTTCCTCCATCTACAATATACAAACAAATTCAAGCTCTGATACAACTTGATGCAAGCCTAGAACCCTCAGCCCAAGATCCGCTATAGGATCATTCTTCCTATCGGATCCGCAGAACCGAAATGGTTCTTTCGGCCTTCCTTGAGACCTCGTGAACCCGATCCACAGGTCCTCCACCTCCACATGCCCTCTGAACATGACCGCAACCCTTTTCTCAAAATGGAATTTTGGTCTTCGAGACTCCGTGAGTCCTGATGTCAAGTTCCTTGACTCTTCAATTCCTCGACACCTGAAATGTCAATCTGTCGAAGTGGTGGTTAACCCCCTGGCCAAACCCTATTCCATGTGACCACCTTCCTCGCAATCACAACCTACCTCCAAAGGCACGGCTCTTCACGACTTCGGGGTTTTCAAAACTCTGTGCCCCGCTCCTTGTCTTCGGGATCCTCGAAATGTCAAACCTCGAAATGTTGAAATGTTCGAAATGTGAGACCGCAGCCCCACTCCAACAATATGTCGCGTTTCGCAACTTCGAGAGTTTCACCGTCAAGTTGTTGACTCTTTGTCCTCAAGACTTCCAAAATCCCAAACCCTGGTATGCCTAAATCTGATCCTGTCTCGTGACCTGACAATACTCCTCTTGTGCTTTCGGGAATTCACGTTTTGGAACTTCGTGAATCCCGGCGCAACAATTCCTTGTCCTCTCGTACTTTCGGTATCCAAAATACCAAAGTACTGAATTCCCAAAACTCTGGTCCTCCTTCTCCTGAGAAAGATCAACAGCTGTGAGCCTCCCTGATCCAATGGCTCCGATCCTTTCGGGATCTCGTGGGTTAAGAGTTCCGAACTTTCACCCATGCATCTTCCGATAGCCAAAATACCGAATGCTCCTTTCGAGGATTTTCACGATGCCTCGATCGTCACCATGTGTTCTCCTATTGGATGATCTCGATACTCTCAATGTTTCGGGACTTGTGACCCCAATGCACTGATCCCTGGTCCTTCGGACTCCCGGTATCCGAACTCCTGGTAGCTCCCCAATCACTGCCATGTGTCCTCCACAGATGGATAGCCCTGATTGCTTCGGGACTTTGCGAGTTATGAAATCGAAGGACTCTTTTGTTCCTCTTTTTGATGCCCAAATCCTCGAACTCCGAAATCCCGATGTCTTCTCTATTTCGGGACTTTAATGAGCCTCTGCTCAGATCATATGCGAGAATAACTCACGTGCACCTTCTCCCAAATCCAATGATGGTCGGCAATCTGTGCAAGATATGATGGCTCATATCTTCTTCTCCTATGCGCTCTCCTCCTGCTACTTCCTAGATATGAAACTTCAACGGTCCAAATCTTGTCCTCTGCTTGATCCGACGGTAGTTGTGCTCCCACTTGTGAGCTTTTGTTTCTTCTCGATCCTTAGGAGAATTCAAATTATCAAAGGCCTCGGCCTTTGTCCCTGCTATGAAGCCTCTACTTCACAGCTTCTTTTGATGTTCCCAGGATGTTATCCCCCCTAAGCTCCTCGAACTCGAGTCCTCCAAAAGGTTCTCCCTGACCTTCTGGCGCTCTTGGCAATGGTCCATGCGCGAAATCACTATTCTTCCTGAGCTTTGTCCTCCTCTGAAACCTTGAAAGATTTCCTCGACTTCTGCACTCCTTGCAGAGTTGTTGCACACAAAGGTGCTATCTGTCCTAAGCTTCTCTGTGGATCCGACCTCAAAGATCTATGTCCCTTTCTTTCCTTGAAAGGAATATAAGTTCCCTCTTGGAAACTTTTTCTCAATCACTCCTTGCTGGGCCTACAGGGTGTTCAGTAAACCTGAGAAGGTCCTCTTGACACTTCCTTCTCCCACAGAACTCTAAGAGTTCTTCCTGTGCAAATTGGCACTTACTCAACACCCGCCTGGCGGAGCTCCTGCAGAATCCCTCAATGATTTTGTTCCCTTCAAAGAACTCTAAGCAGAATTCTCATGTGCACTCTGTGCACTTTCTCAATTCCCTCCTACCAGAGCTTTCCTAGAATTCCTTAGAATTTTTATCTTCTCTGAACTCAATATAGAGTTCTTCTCCTCAATGCAACCCATGCATCTGCTCAATGCCCTCCTGGCAGAGCTCTATAGAACTCCTCGGAGATTATGTCTTCTTCTGTGCTTTCCTTTGCTCAGTCCTACCTCCAAGGTATTCAACAACCTTCAGGCTTCCTCCTGAGTCAATGACTTCAGCTGGTGCGCCCTCCTGGCACATCCTTGCCCAAATTCCACAGAATTAATGAGTGCATCTATACACTGGCTTTCAGAACCCGCAGCTTTCTGTCACACCCTCTTGGAATGAAGGCTCAAAGAACCCAGACCTGGAATCAAAGAACTCCGAAAAAATAGGGAAATCTATCTATCTCCTGTAGATGGAACTTGACATACATCTACAGCATATAATGAACACACAAAGACATCCATGCAACCACAGAATAACATGCAGGAAAAACAGTTGTTTGTATTAATGTAAAATGCCTCTATTTACAATGTGTTCGAGCTCAGACTTTTTACAAAGTCTCGGCTCTTCCTATATACTCTCTAAAACTCTCGCAGATCTCTCCTATCTCTCTACTCTCTCAAAACAAGATCAAAAGATATTTTACATGAGGGGGTTCTTCAAGCTCTTCCCTCCATCTCACCTACCCTATTCAATTACATTGAATTTACATTGAATGGGTCGTCTAGTCCAGATCGGATCTAGATTCAGCCTTACAACCATTAAATTCCTTCTTTAACTACAACCTTCTCAAAGGCATGGCTTTGGCTCTACCAGCCTTACATACATTAATTACATTGAAATCAAATTCAAAATGTGAGAGGAATGGTGCCTCTCTTCCTTGAATGCACGCTGAGCTGTCTGGCTGGCTGGAGCATGGCTGGATGGAGTGATGCTCCTGCATCATATATGCTTTGATGTGGACACCTTGAGTCAGTATCTAGTGGAGCCCAGACGTGTTCACCTTGTAGTTGAAAATCATGTGATGATATACCTTAAGGGTACATTGGATTATGGTTTTTGTTATACTAGATATTGTGACTTCATATTGTATGGCTATACTGATTCAGATTGGGATGGAAGGGATTCAAATGGAAAAAACACTTCAGTATGTTGTTTCAATTTGGGGTCAGCCATGACTTCATGGAAAAGCAAGAAGCAATCCAGTACTTCTCTCAGTACGACAGAAGCAGAGTACATTGTAGCATGCTCCGCCATTTGTGAAGCAATATGTCTTTAGAAGTTGTCAATAGGTCTGTTCGATATGGAGATGGAAGATAACATGATTCTATGTGATAACTAGAGTCGCATAAATATGACAAAGAACCCAGTGTTCCATGATAAGACGAAGCACATAGAGATCTAGTATCACTACATTTGTGTCATGGTGCAGAAGGGAGTTGTAATGCTCCAATATGTTGGCAGATATGAGAAGGTTGTAGATGTGTTGACTAAGCCTCTGTCTCATGTGAAGTTTGAGTACTTCTGAGACAAGCTTGGTGTAGTCTGAAAGGACCTCCCTCGAAAGGAGGAGTGATGTTGATGATACTATGGTATCCTAACCAACATCAGGTATCTCAGTTAGGATATTATATCCTAGGGGACTGATCATCTATGGGCATATCTCAAAGGTCTGGTAAGGATGGTTCCTTAGAGTACTTGTGCATGTATATTCCAATTGTGGTTAGTAGTGATAGCTCAGTTGGGATTCTATATCCTAGGAAATCTTATGATTCATGGTCGGATCCTGAAGGTTTGGTAAGGACAGTATGTCAGAGTACAACAGATGTTGTTGTTGATGACCTGCCTCATTCTGTCTCCACATATATATGTTGATGTTCCAGCTTCATGTTATCGATGATGATGATGTTATTCCAACTTCATGCTATTGATGATGATGATGTTATTCCAACTTCATGTTGTTGATGGTGTTGATGTTCTATCTTCATGCTATTGATGATGATTATGTTATTCCAGCTTCGTGTTGTTTATGTTGATGTTCCAACTTCATGTTGTTGTTGATGATGATGTTACTCTAGCTCTGTGATACAGATGATGATGATGTTCAGTTTCTATTGATATTGATGATGAGAAAAACTTTCGATGACCTATAGATATGACCAACATTGTTCCAGATGCTGATGATGTATTGAGTCCAGTCAGTTGTTGTTAATGTTGTCAATAGAATAACCTTCTTGTTAAGGGGGATTGTTGAAATATTGTAACTTCGAAGAATATTCTATCTGAGAGAGAGTTCAATAATATTATTATATTATATTTAATTAGGCCTTATTGTGCCTTAGCAAAATTCGTCCATATTGTGCCTTGACAGTTAAATGTAAATTAAGAGGGTAAAGTGACTGGTCAGCCTAGACCTAATTATAGGTTGGCCAGAACACTATTTATAAGAGAGGCCAACACCTCATTTGGACACACTCACCATCTAGCTCTGTAGTGCACAATTCTTGGAGGATAAGCTGTTACAACTGGGGGTGACATCAAGGAGGGTTTTGGTCTGTCTCTTGGTATTTATTGGTTAAGTGGTGTGCTACTCTTCCTAGTGAAGGAGTAGAGGGGGATCTTCTATTCCGTATTTAGTCTATCTATATTGAGGAATTTTATCTTGGTTTTCTTCCCCATGAGGGTTTCCCGGGATAATTTGTGTGTCTCTATTGTTTCTATGATTGCCTCTGTTTCAATGATCTTATTTATGCAACTAATGTTCTAAATCATTATAATAATAAAGAATAATTTTAATTTCTATTTGTATAAGTAAAACTTCAACACAAAGCAAAAAGATACACCTCATACACCTATATCTACATCTACATGTGTGTTTTTGGCACCCTTTCTAAATCCATTTGCATGAAATAAAAAGAGATGGATTGGATCATTGGATTATGAGAACATACCATTTCATTGTAAGAAATTCCATGGGTAGGGACATCTATTTATGGGCTTCCATAAGAATGAAGTCAATGACAAAGAAAAGGCTTCTAGAGACAAAAGATCAGTTTTATCACCTAAAAATGGCTCACAAATTTGTACAAGTGATGAATGGAAGAGTCATCAATACAACACAACAGAGTGATATTCCATGGAAATAATATGCCACCTTTAGTAGAGCACCAAAAAATATATAAAGTGGGTTTTTAATGCATTTGCACAACTTTACAATGTGGGGTTAGCGCGATCTACATGGGCCTACATGGTTGATCGTTCAATAGTGATGCAAATCTTCCCAACATGAAATATCAACCACATGCAGTGCAATAAATGCCAAAAATCCCATCAAGAGTACTCCAAGGCTGGTGTACTAGGCATCCTCGAGCTCCATACCCATTGAAGGATAGTACTTTGGTGGTTCTATGTCTCTTCAAGCCATGGGGAACCACAATCCAAAGTGCACCATTCACACTTGGAACTAGCTTTAATGGAGATTGAAGTTTGGATATAATTAAGAGCCATGGAGTAGCATTCAAAGGAGATAATATCAAGCAAGGCTATGCTATCTAAATGATCTTTGAGAGACACAATCTCAAGCCATCATTTTGTGCAAACATAGCCACTAGCTAGTGTTTTTCCTCTCCCCATGAAAAACTCGTGCACACTTACTTATTAGAGAGATATGAGAACTCCAAGGAACACAAAATAACCCTCCCAATGAGGAAGGGAGAGTCCACTTGCACTCACTCATCCTCTACAATATAACATAAAAAAACAAAAAACTTTGGTATATGATTATCATTGCATTTCTTTTAATTTTTGTTGTAATTTTCATGATGTCCACTTATTTCTTTTCCTTTCATCTTATGTTTGCAATGGTATTCATGCTTATGGACTTCTCTAACCATTTACCTATTATAAAGATTTCAACCTCATTGTACAAAGGTTGTTTTTTCTCACCCAAGTGGGAAAAAAACAAATAGATTGACAACTTGCACTTGGCTTTGTAACTAATAGTTCACCTTTCCTAGGATGTTAGAGCTTCTCCTCTCATTTGATTCGTTTTGCAAGATTCCAAACCAACCTATCTATGGCCTTAAATCAAATTTTTAGGCCTTCACTTGAGTGGAATATTTATCTCAATGACACAATAATCTGTGTGACTTTTAAAATAATAGACCCACAGAGTTGCACAAATCCCACAATTGTGTCATTCCATTCATACGATATTTTTTCTACTGTCCACTAAACAACCTACGCAAATCACATTCTCACAACTTTTTTGTTGATTTTCATTTCAATTGCAATTAGGTGATGAGATTTATTTTTTATGCACTTTGTAACACTCAAAAAATCCATTTTTGGTTCATTCTTACATAAGTACATAGTCAACTTAGCTGGGCAGGGAGGTCAAAAAGAACCATTTTTATTTCCCTTTCCACGTGGATGGCTACTTAAAATCACATGCACTATTAACTAGATATTTTTCATTCTGTCACTTGGTTATTCAAGAATAGGAGTGAATCTTCCTAACTTAGTATGCTCTCTACCTCACACCTTATGGTGATCTTGGTCGATACAAAAGGTTGAACATCTCTTCATATACCTCGGAACTCAACCAACATCTGGGAAATTAATTAGTTGGAGTAAACAAACCCACATATGTGCACAAATTTGTGTTCTTGTTTTTCAATTCAATACTATGGAGTTTAAAGGATTGAAAGGTCCACCATTTTCCATATCTTTTGCAACTTAGGCTAGGCATGTTGTCTCGCAATCTATTCAGCTTTTTTTGAGGAAGTGGTCGTGTCGATGCAATATTCAGTCGATCCCACTCCTCTTTTGGGGGGTGATGTGCCTTCAGACCATGTTGTCTCGCATTCTATTTAGCCAGTGGTTGACAAAGTGGTCACATCGATGCAATCTTCGGTTTATCCCACTCTTCTCTTAGAGAGTGTCAAGTCTACCAAAGTGGTCACGCCGATGCAATCTTCGACTGATCCCACTCTTATATTGGAGAGTGTTAAGTCTACCAAAGTGGTCATGTCGATGCAATATTTGGTTGATCCCATCTTCTGATGGGGAGTGATGTGTCTATCGACTATGTTTTTAGCATTTCCAGTTCAGTACCTTCATAACAAAGGGGCATTCCACTCACTCGAGCACACCCTATCAAAGTCCTAGGATGGTTTCCTTTGATTGGAATGACCTTGTTAATACTCTCCTTCCTTATTTTTCACCCTTTCAAATAAGGTTTGAGGTGAATTCAAAAACATTTTACCGATGTATTGTGGATAAAGGAGCCTCTGCAATTATTTTATCCTCTGTTAAGAACCAAATATCAATATAACATAGAAAAACCTCAGAATAAGTACTCAATGCCTTGAAGAAGAGATAATTTTAGATAATAAGCCTCTTCAAGGGGGCAACCTCCTTTTACCCCACATAAATGTTCAAGTACAAGATGATTCCAAATGAAAATGATTCCTTGGTATATATAGGAGACTAGGAGGTATAATTACAACTAATGGAATAAATGCGACATAAATAAAATAACATTACTAATGTAATATGCCCCAATTAAGGGGTAATGAGCCAATATTAGGGCTTAACATTCCCCTCCCCTTGAGATAAGTGTTGTCCACAATGCTTGAGTAACTCTGGATGCTTCTGTATAAAAGACTCATCTTCCCAAGTGGAATCTTCAACCGATAGTTTCCTCCATTTAATGAGATATTTTGAAATGGATCTATTCCTCAGCTGGCGAATTCTTGTGTCAGTGATGGCTTCAGGCTCCAATATGATTTTTCCTTCCTCATCAAGTTCTGGCAATATAGTTTGAACTGGGATCTT
>SNQJ01S0049907.1:127876-141117 GCA_010110895.2 Picea sitchensis | reverse complement strand
TTATAATATTAAATAATTAATTATTTAACATTATAAATATATTTTGGATTTATATTTTTTATATTTATATTTTAATTTAAAAATCTATTAATCCTCCCATAAACATTGGTCATCAACTAGCAAAACTTAAATAAGTAGTATAATTACATTTAAGTAAAAGTAGTTGATATAGGCCAATAGATGTCATTAGTTTTAAAAGGTGGAAAATGACACTCATTCACATATATCAACGAGTTTTACTTAAATGCAGTTGTACTAGTCATAATCCACATTATAATAGACAATAAGAACCCATTAAAAACCCACCTTGTCATAAACTCAATAAGTCCATTAAAATCAAGATGATGCTTCTCCCAACACTCTCCCACCCTTCAGCTATGAACATTCAACTACCCAGCCTAACCAAAATCTATTTAGGACAATATCACATCTATTGTTTTTGCCATTCTTGAACATGTCTAGACTCAGAATCTGAAGCTCCTCTTAAAGCTCCATGCCAGCACCTATATCATTAGCTAGACTTAGTGCAGAGAGGTATCATGCCCCCTGTGATTTAGAACACGGTATGGTCTATAAAGAAATAGGCAATGCCAATTTTTGGCATTCTCAACCACTCAATGCAAGGGCCTGTTTCATGCTTTCGTTACTCACTAAATTTTGTTGATGCCAAAGAGATTGAATAGTGGTTTTGGAAAATTTGCTTATAGCTCCGTGTATTATGGACATGATGTTAAGTTGAGTTTAGAACATCACATTACTGGAGAAATATGATGAATTGAAAGATCCTAACTGTTCCACTTAAATCAGTTGAGTTTAGAACATCACATTACTGGAGAAATATGATGAATTGAAAGATCCTAACTGTTCCACTTAAATCAAGTCTCACAGAGAAAGAAACCCTTCTAGCATAACATCAAGCAACTCACAGAAGCTCAAAGACAACTAGTAGATCAAGAACCTCTCATTACTGATCAGGCTAAGAATATCGAGCAATATTTGATTGATAAGAGCACACATATGATGAAGGGAAGCAGCGCATGTTGCAGACTTAGAATAGCAAAAGAAGATTTATGCACACATTGTGGCACTAAAGATCTATTGATAGTTATATGTCGATAAACGCTGGCTTTATCTATTTCACATCTCAAGATAAATGAATTGCATTCTAACTGATGGTTTTGAATTTTGAGCACTACAAGCTACTCATTGAGTTAATCAAGAATTGCGATTTTTTTTTAATGTTTAATCATGAAACCATCCCAGCTTTTTAAGAATAGCAAGGGAATTCCACCCCGGACAAAATTATTACATAAGTACCTCCTGGCAAGTATACCGCATAGCTTCTATTTGTTCCCAAAATAATGCCTGCCATCAATTTCCGCTTTAATTAGTAATGTATTCTCGAAGCAATCACAGGAGTCCTTTTGTTGTTTTGCCAAACAATGGTAGCTCAAAAGTTGGTAGATTTAGGTAGAGTTTCATGGCTATCAATGAAGCCAACTTCCTTACATATATACCATAGTAATCCATGGTAAACCGAGTCAAACATGATAACCCATGGTAAAGCATAGTTAAACATGGTCACTCCTCAGTTAACCATAATCAACCATTTTCAAAAATGGTCAACCACATACAACTATAGCCAAACATAGTTAAGTATAGTTTTTCATAGTTGGATATACTCAACCATGGCTAACTAAAGTCAACATGGTCAACAATAGTCAAAATGATCAAATTTGGTCATCCATAGTCAACATAGTCAACATGGTCAACCATAGACAACATGGTTGACCACATAGCCACATATCAACCGCCAAAGAACATACCATAGTCAAACATGGTTGATCATCCTTACCATGAAGTTGACTGTGCTGAATATGGTCTACTGCGGGACGACCATGTTGACATGGCTGACCATGGATCATATGGTTGACCATGATTTTCCATGTTTAACTATAGCTGACCATGATATACTATGGTTGGACCATGTTGACATGGTTGACCATGGATGACTATTTCCACCATATTGACATGGTCAATTCATGTTGACTATGGTTGACAATGTTTACTACGGTTGACCATGATTTCTTCTGCTCTGCGGTTGACCTGTAGAAGTTGAGGATGCTTGACCATGTTGATCAGTGTTGACCTCATGTTGACTATGGTCGATAAGGATTACTTTTGCTGGGACCATGATCAGTTTCATGGTTGACATTGGTTGAGGATGTTTGACCATGTTGACTATGGCTGACCATTTTGATTATTGTTGATGATGGGTACCCATGGTTGACTTTGGACGAGTAACACTGACCTTGGTAGACCATGGTTGACTATTATTGACCATGCTTGACTATGGTTGACCATGTTAACAATGTATGACTACGTTAATTGCTCGACCATTTTTACTATGGTTAACCATGTAGTCAACATGGGCAACCATAGTGGACCATGGTCAATTATATGACTATATTAATTACATGTTGATCTTATGTATGTCCATGTAGACTGGCTTTCACTATGGATGACTATGGTTGACCATATTGACTAGGTTGACCATGTTGACTCGAGCTAGCCATGTTTGATAAACCTTGGTAGAGCATGGTCAACTAGAGTCAACATGGATGACAATGGTCAACCATTATCAACATGGATGACCATGGTAAACCATGGTCAACATGGTCCACCATAATCAACATGGTAAACCTTTACCAAGGTCAACCATAGCCAACATGATTGACCAAGGTCAACCATAGTCAACTATAGCCTTTCATGGGTAACCATACACAACCATAGCTAACCATGGTCAAACATAGTCATACTTACTCTACATGGTCAAACATGATCAACCATAGTCAAACTTGGTCAACCATAGCTAGTCATGGTCACCTACATAGAATTGATATATTCATATATTTATCAAATATTAATATATTCATTCATATATACCATAGAATATATTTATAATATTAAATAATTAACTTTTTAACATTATAAATATATTTTGGATTTATATTTTTTATATTTATATTTTAATTCAAAAATCTACTAATCCTCCCATAAACATTCTTCATCAACTAGCACAATTTAAATAAGTAGTATAACCACATTTAAGTAAAAGTGATTGATATAGGCCAATAAATGTCATTAGTTTTAAAAAGTGCCAATAATTTTAAAAGGTGGAAAATAACACTCATTCACATATATCAACCACTTTTATTTAAATACAATTGTACTAATCATAATCATAATCCAAATAAAAAACCCATTAAAAACCCACTTTGTCATAAACTCAATAAGTGCATTAAAATCAAGATGATGCTTCTCCCAACACTCTCCCACCCTTTAGCTATGAACATTCCACCGCCCAGCCTGACCAAAATCACTTTAGGACAATATAGCATCTATTCTTTATGCCATTCTTGAACGTGTCTAGACTCAGAATCTGAAGCTCCTCTCAAAGCTCCATCCCAGCACCTGTACCATTAGCTAGACTTAGTGCAGAGAGGTATCATGCCTCCTGTGATTCAGATCACGGTATGATCTATAAACCAATAGACAATGCCAATTTTGGGCATTCTCAACCACTCAATGCAAGGGCCACTTTCATCCTTTCGTTGCTCACTAGAATTTTGTGGATGCCAAAGAGATTGAACAGTGGTTTTGGAAAATTTGCTCTGTGTATTATGTACATGATGTTAAATTGAGTTTAGAACATCACATTAATGGAGAAATATGATGAATTGGAAGCTCCATGTCTCACAGAGAAAGAAACCCTTCTAGCCACTCAGAGAAGCTCAAAGACAACTGGTAGATCAAGAACCTCTCATTACTGATCAGGCTATGATTATCGAGCAAGATTTGATTGATAAGAGCACACAGATGATTAAGTTGGAAGCAGCGCATGTTGATAATAGCAAAAGAAGATTTATGCACACATTGTGGCACTAAAGAATTATCAAGAATTGAGTTAATCATCAAGAATTGGCAGATATTTTATTTTTTAACAATAGGACGGTGGAAACCCATCCCAGTTTCTGTATTTTTTAAGAATAGGCCGTGGAATTCCACCCCTGGACAAAATTATTATAAAGCGCACCTCTGGGCAAGTATACTACATAGCTTATTTGTTCTAAAAATAATGCTGCTGTCAATTTTGCTTTAATTAGTAACGTATTCCTGAAAAGCACTCACAGGAGTCCTTTTGCTGTTTTGCCAAACTATGGTAGCTCAAAATTTGGCAGAGTTTCATGGCTATTAATTAAGCCAACTTCCTTACAAAACTTAATGATGAAACCTAGAAGACACATTCACAGGTCTACTTGCAGTAGTTGGCCCAACAGCTAAAGGCTTTGCTAGACAAGCTCAGCTTCTTGAAGAGCACATCAAGGGACCGATGAAGGGCAGTTCCTTTCAGTAGCAAATTCTTCTTTCTTTCTCGGCGCCTTGAATTGGGAATCGTCCAACAGTGCTCCTTCACTTCCTTTTCTCAAAAATTCATCGTTGCTCCCAACCCAAATCTTGCACCATCAGATTTAGTATACTCCACACAACAATTCTAATCCTACTGAGTTTTTTTCAGTTACTCGCAGATTTCTTTCCTGAAATATCTCAACAAATGCTAAGCTGTAGTTGTGCCTTTAGCTTTACTGTCCAACCTGTTTTCTGATTATATTAACATCAAAAAGGTTGCAATGCAAAGCAATTGTTAGAACCCAATTGAGCACTCTGGCTGTATTGAGCCCGGCGGCCTGGTAGCTTCTTATGCAATAATAGGACCCCCGCTTTCCTGTTCAACCCTTCTGGAAGACCCCCGTCCTCTCTGCGAATTATCTGCAGCCCTGCTGGAAGACCCCCGCCCGCTCTGCGAATTATCTGCTCATTCTCTGTCTCCGCCAGTGAGTCTCTTCAGAGTGTGCTTCAGAGATTGCAAATATACCTTGCACTCCTGCTAAGAACCAGCACAGGACTCTTGGTTCCTGGAATAAGCCGGCATCCTTTTCTCCGATAACGACCTTAGAAACGAAGAATGATACATGGATGATATGGTCGACCTCTCTGATCTTAAACCACGCTCATACCAAGGACGCCCTGATCCACCGGTTTCTCGGCTGCACGAGGCTGTGCCGTTCGTTGAAGCCTGCTTTGAGAGACCGGGGCGGGTTTCAGAGGTGGACGGGCCCTGAGAGCGCGAGTGAGAGAGCGCAGTGAGACTACAATTCCTTTTCAGACCTGGTTTTAGCCCTTCCGCCGTGCAAATATACCATTCCGTGGCCAACTGATCCATGTCTTTACGCAGCCTCACCAGAGAATGTCCCGTGGAGTACGAGTGATCTAATTTCTTGCCCTGATCGAGGCCTAGCACGTAGAGCGATTCTTGAGAATCGGCGCTCTCTGGTGCCACGGGGTTCTCGACATCGTTGTCCTTGAGAACGCTCCCGTTCCTCGCTCCGTCTACCACAACCGCTACCTCGTACGGTGGCGTAATCTCGGGGGATTCGATGATTCCGTAGCCGGTGCCCGTCGGGTTCCCGTCGTCCGTGGGCGCCAGACTTGTTCGGCAGATAGGGCACGTTGTGTGCGAGAAGAGCCACGTATCGATGCAGTCCGGATGAAAGGCGTGGCTGCACTGGGGCAGCAAGCGGAGCTGCTCGTCGTCTTCGAATTCGCTGAGACAGACCGCGCACTCGAGCGTTTCTTTGGTCTGCGCCTTGAGGCCCTTCACGATATCGTAGCTGAACACCGGAAAGCTTTCGATGACGGCTCTGTCGAGACCACGGTTGCCCTCGTCCTGCCTCCGGGCCTGTGCATTGGCCCCCCTCGCCCCTCGTCTCGGAGCTCTCAGGCTTTCGTCTTCACTGGCGCATTTGTGGAAGCAGATAGAGAAACAGCCCATGGCGAAAAACGCGCCCACCACGACGACGAGGATAACCGCAATGGATGCACTAGAGCGAGCGTTGAAGCCGCCGTAGAGATCATTGCTGTTTTCGGGAGGGCTATTGCTTTTATCTGCCAATCTCACGCCAGAAAATGGGGAAGCAAGATTCAGATTCTCAGAGTTTCCCGCGACGAGCAAATTAAAACGTCCGCCATTCGCAACTGGGTTCTTCGAATGGTTCACCAGCGCTAATCGTCTGCTCTTCATTCTTAACGACTGATAAAATTGAAATTCCGAGGATTTGTTTAGAGAAATGGAACTCACGGCAGCTTACTGATAAAATTGAAATTCCGAGGATTTGTTTAGAGAAATGGAACTCACGGCAGCTTGTTTTATATAAAATAAAAAAGCACATGTATCTAGACTTTGATTCCAAATGGGCGCAACCACAAGCAGATTGGAATTTCAAAACTAATGGTCAAAATTGACGTTTTTGACCAAGCCATTTTCCACTTTGACAGTTTTAAAGTTCTAGAATATTGACGGCTAAATTACCCGTGCAACTTCTATGAATCTAGTAAGCAATAATTGTCAATAGGGTGGCATTACTTGTTTGTTCGAATTTCGACCAAAAAAAAGCAATATTAGTCAAGAGCTGGCTTTATGCATGGGTGGGGTAGCGTGTATTTGTGAGTGCATGTGTGTGGAATTAATAAGGATATAAATTTAATTTTATTAGGTTATCTAAAGTTTTGTGTTGATTAGTTTATTTTGATTTGTAAACATTTTTATTTTTAATATATATATATATATATTTAGGTGTTCAAGGGGTTTTCCGAGGGTGCTGAATCTATTTATGCAATCAAAAATGCAATTTAAGCAATGTAAAATTTTGATGATATCAATAATTGATTTACATAATGACTAGCAAATATTAAAAAACTTAAATGTTAAACACAACACATAATCCTATTAAAGGTAGTTTCAACAATCAAGGAACATTTTTTTTTAATACTATCTAGGTTAAGAATATCTTTTAATTTGTTTTGGAGTGAAACCTAAAACAATTTTTGATTGAGTAAAACCTTGTCAACCTAGAATAAGAATAATGAATGAAAATATATTAACACTAACCAATAATCAATATCCTCACCACCTATTAATCACTAAATTATTAAATTATTATGAAAATTTTTGCAAGATTAGATTTATAAATACATTTATTTATTAATTTAATCCATATTAAATATTTATCAACAATTAAAATTTCAAAACATTTTACCACTTCTTAAAAACATTAAATTTATAACTCTATTAATTTATACACTATCCAAAAATTTAAATTTCGAAAACATTTGGCCAATAAAAATTATTTTAAAATATAACTACCCATATTTAACAAATTATTTTATTTGAGAACCATTGACTAGCACAACGGAAAGAGATGAACGGTGAGATATTGTGCCGTGGTCTTCAAGTCATTCGACCTCACACCCTTGATATTACTTTGAATTCAAGTTTCGCCATCCCATACCTTCTAGATGATTAATTCTATATGATTAATGTGCCGGTCTCAGAATCTCCGTCCTACTACCTCAGAGCAAACTCTTAGGTCAACACGGTTTAAACAAATCTGCAAAAGCTCGAGACGCATCTTCCCTCGCTGGTCTGACGCATCTTCCCTCTGCAAAAGGATCAGAAGCCTAGAAGAAGTGAAATTTTACAAAGGCACCCACTTAGAATGGGCTCTTACATTTTTGTAATTTTAGGAATTACTTTATGAGATCTTAATAGCAAGAAGTTCTCACAATGTTTTTGGTGGAGAGGAAATATTTTGTGATGGAAATCACTATGGAGAGGAAATATTTTGTGATGGGATTTTACTGTGAATTTTTGGTTATTGTAAATGTGATAAGGGCACATTATTTATTTCATAGATTTTTCTTGTCTAAATGGTGTATTTTTGCAATATCTTTTTTTTTGTGTTATGATGAATAGATACATGTGAATGGGTTATTGTTGCATAGTTTTCATAGATGATTTTAGGGGTAAAATTTCGCTCATGGGTGAAATTTAGGGGCCTCCAATTTTTTATTGGACGATTTTTTTTGTATTAGAGTGATTTTTTAAAACTTATATCATTAGCCCGTAATTTATTTTAGGGGAAAAATCGTGTACAAGGTTAGCCCGTGTTTTTAGGAGAGATAGAGTGATTTTTTTTTTATTTCGCCCCTCAAATTTGGAGGAACAAGCTTCCATTAGCCAAATTTCTATAAAGTATGGGAATTTTTGATAGCTTCTTCGCCTTGCCAATTGGTAAAATCGGGGTTTATGGTTTAATTCGCCCAAATTTTCTGGTATGGGCACTGGGTAGCTACAATCTTCCCTTTTCCCGATTTCCAAAGAACAAGGGGATTTCTGAGAGCATTTTTTCCCTCCCACCTGGTATAACTTGTATGGGATATGCCCAGTGCCCATATATGCATTGGGTTAAAATCAGAGTTTTGTTACTTGTCTGGTTCGTTCGTGAGAACTACAGAGTCTAGTGAGTGAAAGGTTATTCTTTATACCATCCCGAAAATATCTAATTCCCCGGGGCCCGGTTTACCTTTCATATCTTGAATTTTAGTGCTTATTTCCCCTCAACGGAATGGAAAAAATGGCAAGAGATGCCGCTGGTGGAGCCACCTGTTCAGAGAAGAAGAAATTAGAATTTGGTACGGTTATCCCAACCCGCTTGGAAGGTGTCGCGCGAGGCTTTGGCAGTGAATAATTACCAGGGTTTCCAAACGTCTTGATAGGTATTTACTTGGTCCTTCATCTCAGTGTGTTAAATTCCTCATAACAAAGAATTATGAATCATATTGGTAAAATTAGAACAATGCTATGTTTTGTAACAAGGAAATCTCGTTCTTGTAAATTGTCAACTTTTGTGTTATTAAGTAATACAATGTCTAAATCTAAATGTCCGGAAAAAGAGATATTCACCTATTTCAACTTTTTAAGGGTTGTTAAAAAAAGTGGTTGTCACATATTTTAACACGTTTCCATTTCGAAATCACTTTCAACAACGTTTTGTCCTTATTATCAAAGTGACTTTCCTGCCATTCGTTGACCTTGCCTTAATTAGAGCATGTGCAATACTATCCCGATTTTTAATCTTTATGTCGTTTCATGAATATTTCTTCTTTGAGTTCATTGTGAAGAAATACCAGCACCACATCTATTTGATCCACTTCCAAAGCCTAGGTAGTAACAATGGACAACAACAATCTCATGAATATTTCTTCTTTGAGTTCATTGTGAAGAAATGCCAACACCACATCTATTTGATTCACTTCCAAATCATAGGTAGTAACAATTGCCAACAACAATGTCATAGAGGACATTTTGGCTACTTGGGAGAAAGTCTCTTCATAATCAGCACCTTCAAATTAAGAGTATCCCTCTGCTACTAAACAAGCATTGCATAACTTGACATAATCAATTTCCTTATACATCTTCTTAAAAAACCATTTGCATTCAACTACCTTGCAACTCTTGCAAATGCCATGTTTGGTTATGTTCTAAGACCTTAATTTCTTCCTCCATTGCTTGCTTCCAATGAGAAGTAATCTCCTTTAAGAGCCTCTTTGGAATTTCTTGGCTCATCACCCATAAAAGATAAAGAAATATAGATAAAATAATGTGTGACTCATAGCCATACTTTCTAGGATGATTTCACTCATGAAGACTCCTTGAATTTTTCCCCTAGTCTCTCGTTGGTCATTTATAGGCTATAGATATTCATTTGGTGTTGATGTGTATTTTCATTTAGTTGGAATCCAAGATGAAGCTAGACTTCATCTCATGCCTTTGGAATATCTACATCTAGCACCTATGATATCTACTTTGCTCGTAAAGATCATTAGCTTCATATTAAAAACTATGCTCATATGGAATCACCAAATGTTGTATCTTTTCTTCTAGAATAGATTGTTGGTGTTGATCTTGACGAGATTTATCCTTCTTGAAGATCACATCCCAATTATGGCTATGTCAATGCTCAAATGGAATCCATAGCTTGTATCCCTTAAACTCCTTATGAATAGCCAATAAATATGCACTTGACTACTTTATTGTCCATCTTCTTCCTATTCGCCTTACATGCATGTATTACTCTATTGGCACTATCATTAATAGACTCTAGGTTCAACACATGAGCCAACAATAGTCCATTAGTGTTGTCATTTTCAATACCCTTATGAAGGGTAAGGTCTCCTGAGACACTGAAAAACATACACAGACAAATGTACATGATTATAGAAAGCATAATATGACACAACTCAACCATAAAGCATGTAAGCATTCATACACAAGAGACAATCAAAATATGAGAGGAGGAACCACATCACATTCATTTCCATTACCATCCATAATATAAGTTATACAATCTCTTTATATATTCTAAAATACCTTTTGAGGGTTTCAAACTCTTATTTCCTCTTCCTCCATACAAAATCCTAACTTACAATAGCTAACCCTAACATGAACCAACCAACCCTATCACCCCCAGTCTCATTCAAATATATAATAACATGAGTTCATTATATTACAATTCCAGTTAGTTATAATTATGTACAATGTGACTCATGCCAACGCACTGACATGGACCATGTTTGCAATGTGTCCTATGCATTCTTTATTCCAATTAGTTATAATTATGTACAATGCCCTATGCATTGTAGAATCCAAAATAACTAAATAAACCAAATTATTCCAGGACAAGATTAAACTAACAGAGCAGGATGGTCACAACTCAAGCTGGTTATTAATGGAAAAAATTGTTAGTTAATTTTGCACGGTTATGCACTTCCACTGTTTGCATCCATCATCTGTATTGAAATGCAAAGCCAAAAAACATTTCTTCTAATCTGGCTTCACTGTATGGCACTTCTGTGTACTTTATTTGTATGTGTCACAATCTGAAAACGATGAGTATTATTTAAAGATAACTTCCAGCTTGAGATACAAAGCTAAGTGGGTGCAAGTCTGCTACTCGAAAATGCTTCAAAATAATTTATTTAGAAGAATTCTAAAACAGAGTTTAGTCCAGCTTCCTTTAAATTTTGCAATAAATAACACCAGACTTAAGGGACAGATCTGGCATGATATTCTTTTAGTAATTTACTAATTTCTAGATCTGTAAACTAACAAATAGATGAAAGTTTGAAATACAAATTTTTTAAATGGTTGCAAGGAGGTACTTGTGCCTAGCAACTATGGGTCATATGGGGTCAAACAAGGATCAATGGGATAACTCTTTCAAATGATGAAAGACCACAAATTTTAGGTCTAATCCAACTTTTTCCTTGCTGCCTTACACTTAGAAAATTAAAGGGAGCTCACAAGAAAAGATGATATCCAACTAATATGGGTTTTGTATTTATGCATTCATGAAATCAAGTGTAGAATAACACACATTGACATAAAATCTCCAATGGAAAATACAAAATGTAGTATTACCTGGTTTAACATTCCATAGAAGTCATCCAAATAATATCATTAGCATAAGAGAGCATGAAATTATAGAAGAGTCATCCCCATTCAATAGAGCACTTCAATCAACCATCCATAAAGTGCCAAAGCAAGTAGAACAACTATACCATAAGATCACTCCTTACTCCTACAAAACTCTAAAGAAGACATTCCAGAAGCCAGGGTAATGTTGTATAGCATCACAGATGTGGGTAAAACAAATGAAATCTTGTGGAGATGAGAGTAGAAGGCTGAGACAGAAAGAAGAAAAAATTTCAAACTGCCCAAAATAATAAAGAGCTTGGTAAGATATGCATTGATAACCACTTCTTAATTTGAACAAAGACTTTGCTTTTATCCAAAATTAATTTGTTTACAAAAACATCCAAACTTATTTGATGAGAAGCTAAGTTACCAACCTAATAAGTTAATCAGAGTTTCGTTGTTACTTTACAATTACATATGGAGTATTTGTTCTTTCTTTGGTTTTCCATCCACTTGTAGAAACAATCGATCTGAATTGAAGAAGAGTGTTGACATTCATGCATCATCCGGGAAATCCACTTGCCAACAAAATATTTTTCCAAATTGGGAAGAATGTAGTTCTCATCTAATAGAAAAACCATCTTTATTAGCTCCTTCAACTTATCATTTGAATACACAACCTACCAAATTTATAGGTGGATTGAATGGTGCTTCTTTCTATTCTTCACACTGAAATGGTAATTAGTGGACCCAATCTTCCTTGGAAACTCCAACATGCTAATGCCTTTTCTGACCAATTTTGAAAATGTTATTAGGTGGTCCAAGGACCAAAACCCCCCAAACCCTAATGTAAGATAACTATACCATCTAAACCACTTATCCACCCATTGAATTCTCAATCTCTCAATGGTTTTGAATATTGGGGTGGTATCCTAATGTTTTCTCTTCTTTCTTATTGTCATTGTTAAAGTCTTTGAAGGGAACCTCTAGTTTTCCACCATTTTTGTTTTCATTACACTTCTAACATTTTATTTCCTGCTTCCACATACCATCTGGATTATAGAGCTTACTACCATCATGCATATTAATGTATGGATTTGCACCTCTTTTCATTATATCCATTAATCTTTGCAGTATTTCTAGGTCTTGAAGCATATCACAATGTGAGAAGAAATTTGGGAGAAAGTATTTGAGTAGCTTCGTTCAAATTGAATATTCTATGCTTGGTAGGATTTTTACTAATTTTATATTATTTCTCTTGCAGGTTTTGTTAGAATATAGAAGATGGTGTGCTCATTTTACCATTGACGATACCCTCGCCACCCAGCCATAGGCCGAATCCACCCTCCGAGCACCTTAACCTTGACTGAGAATTTCTCCGGAAGCAAACCCTAGGCTAGATAACCAAACAAAGGGTAGCACACCTTTCCCCAAGGATAACGCATCACAAAAAGCTGATCATATAGTCCAAAACCTAGCCAAGAGATATTCAAGCCAATACTGAAAACTTGTTGTTGCTGCAACTGCACCTGCAGCTCTCCTCCACATGTGCGCACCAAATTGGGAACTGCAGTGCGCACCAAATGGGAACTACAATTCTAAGATCCTTTCAAATGAGAACTGGTGCTCTGTATTTATACTGGTTCTGCCAGATTTGTTGGGGCCGACTTATCCTTCTGGAAATGTGTCTGTTCAGTATATTATTATTATTTCTGACTGACTTCTTCTCTTGGAGGCTAATAACCTAATATAAATTATCTTCTTGAGCCGACAAGACTTCTAGGGTTATTAGCCAACTCATTAGTGTTTTCTCTTGCTCTCCGGAGTCTTCTATTCTCGTCAGGTTCACACATGGAGGTAAATA